>JAIPRL010002065.1:40917-58516 GCA_025469235.1 Pemphigus obesinymphae | reverse complement strand
TCGAAAAATGACCTCTCAAAAGTACCAACTAGACGCAATTTGCTACCGGAAACAGGGTATGAGTGTAAAGATCGGAGCACTCCTTCTGGTAGTAAATTTGTTAACAGAGAAAAAAAAATAAAAAAAAAATAAAAAAATAAACATCATTGTAAAACCACTAGCTCCATCGCTACGCTCAGAATCTAAAAAAAAAAAAAAAATTGTAATTACCCTTACTGACGAAAGTCGCTCACCTGTCTTTAACCCGCAGTATCTGAGTGAAAAAATTAGGAACATTTTTGAAACTGTTCGGGTCAGTCACCGAATAGACAATCATGAAACCGTCTCCTTTTCTCATGTACTGCTCTCGCATAGCACTGAATTCTTCTTGACCAGCTGTGTCCAAAACTGAAAAAAAAAAAAAAGATATGAATAAAAAAAGCGGCAAATAGGGTTGAAAGTACTTCGCTCATTTGGTATGATACACACTGCAGACAATGTATAATATTATATATTGATTTCGTAAACATTCTATAAAATTATTTTTTGTTTTTCAGTGTCATCATATACGAGTACATAGACATAACTATCAAAATGAAAATTTTTTAACTTTATGCCGTCACAATAATATATTATTATTCCAGTAATAAATGTTTCGTTAAACATATAGCGCAACACTATTTTGTTATTTTAAAAATGTTTATAAATGGAGAAATCAAAAAAAAGACCCGTGGAAAGATAATCGGCAAAAACGAGATCGCCAGAAGCCGGGGAATATGTTACTACTACTATAGAAAGAAGCCGATTTTTTAAAATGGACGGGTTTTCAAAAGGCAGAGGAGAGAACGAAATGCTGCAGAATTTGAATTGGAATTTGCGAATGTAAATATGAATGTTTTTCTTTTCCTTACCGCATAATAAGTTTTTTTCGTTTTCACAGTAGGTAGTTTTCTTAAGTGAACAGGAAATCCATGCCAAAAATGATCAAAAGTTTTAATAAATCAGAAAGTAACAATGTCAGAGACTTGAAATGTGCACGTTGTTTTCAGTAGTACCCCTACCGATAAATTGACGAATTTTCAAAACTCTTTCATCACTTATCAGTAATTTATAAAAACTACATTTCGTTTTACATAATATATACGCAGCTTCCTCGATAATTCATTTAAAAGGAATGAATGTTCAATTTTTTTGATAGAGGAATGCCTTAACTATGCTTTCTCGAAAATATTATGTAATCCAATACGTTGATGTAAAAAAAATGTGTTTTTATTTTCTGCGCACATTATAAGTAGGTACTTGTACATAATCTGAAAATATTGTAAAAATTTCTCCCGTTTGAGAAACTTTGGATGGAGGGTGTGGGGGACGAAGTTCTTTGCGGCTTACTATTGCATTCTCTATAATATATATGTATGTCCCGGAACGCTGATTTTTAACTAAGCCCGCACAACAGTCCGTCCTTATTTTTTACTTATTTTTACGTATTTGTATTTTTGTTTTTCTACAATATGGTATTGATTTTGGTTCAATAAAATTATTATTGTATTCTATGCTTTTCAAAAATGAATAATTTCTAACCACCGTCTCACTTTCAAAGCCCATCGTACGAATGCACCACACCGCACATATAGACATTTCAGTGTTGGGTAAGTTACTTTTAAAAAGTAACTAAGTTACGTTACTATAGTTACAAAATTAAAAGGTAACTAGGTTACTTTTTCATTACCTAAATTCAAAAGTAATAGCGTTACATATTACTTTTTCAATTTAAAAGTAACTCTAGTTACAATGACGTCACTTTCAACATTTTTAAATATGTAAAAATGAAAATAATAAAATAAAATGTCAAAAATATCTTTATTTCTTTTTGATAGTCGTCAGTCGAATATTATAAAATTCAATATCATGCGTGTACTCCAGCTTATTATATAAAATCATACAATCGTTAAAACATCTACTTTTCGCAGACAATATGATGGGTCATCGGTAATTTAGACAAATTTATTGGAATAAATTGTATTTTTTTATTTATAAATATGTAACGCGTTATTATACAAAGTTACTTACAGACAACTAACGTAGTTACTCTTAGGTTACTACAAAAATTAAATAAACTATAACGTTACTCGAAAAAGTAACTACGTTACAGTAACGAGTAACGTTACTACCCAACACTGTACATTATATATACTATTAATTATCATAAACTATAAATAATATAAATTTACCAATTTTTCCCGATTTTCAAAGCTAATGCGCCACGCCATGCGCGACCTAAAGATATGCATAGGGAAAAAAAATTCGATTATTTTTTCCGGTAATCAGAAGGCAAAACTGCAATTTTTTTTCGCTATTATCGCATTATTCGCGATTATCGATATTTTTCGTTTTTCGGCCCATCCTAATATTATATTATTATAGTGTTGGTAAGTGTACTATATTATGTAGTTAATGTGCGGTATATACATACCTATATATAATATGTTATGGTTAGAGTAGGGTTGCCATATATGTCCCGGTTTAGCCACGAGACAACTCCGGTTTTGAGCATCGTGTCCCGAAAAAGCCTTTCGGGACAGTCAATTGTCCCGGAATCCAACTTTAATTATTAATATTAACATTTTAAAAATTTTTTTTTTTGCGAAAAACATTTTGAATATGATACAATTGACAGAAACACATATCTATTTTCACATAGGCACATGGACATTATATATACACACTTACTCTAAAATACTCGATTATTATTTGGAATTATAGAAAAAAAAAAAATTAAATACTTTTATAAATTAAATGTGTAGGTGCCCAATGTAGTGTGATAGGTATCGACAAAAATAATTTTTTCGAACGATTTAAAATATTTGAAAATTGATTTAAAGAACAAAACGTTGAACGCAAAAACGTCAGTTGCGAATATCGTTGGTTATCACTTATCATATTTTATACATTTTAATTAACTTCATATAAAAGCAATACGGATAGACGTTGATTTTTTTTTTTTTTTTTACTTAGCCTGATTCAAATACAGCAGTGAACACGCGTTGTACTCATTGGTGAATATTGAGTACCTATGTACTATAAAATGGACAATTTGGAAGTTACTGATGCGACATATTTACAGTATATAGTTAATACCTATAATACTGTAGTATTATACTGTAGTACTGTGTAGTTAGGCCCAATAATAATAATAATAATACAGAATAATATTCAAACAGAGTTTTGACAACTACCTGCGTATTGAATTTTTAAGACAATATGTTCAAAATTTTTTTTAAAAAAACCGACTCCTTAAAGAAGAACTTTCCCGACATAATATTTGATCGAGAAATGGGATCACGTGCCCGATTAGATCTAGTTTTCAGGTTGAAAAACAGAAAAAAGATCACATTACCTGTATAGTGTAGGTATATAGGTATCATATATATATATATATATATATATATAGAGTAAGGTACCTAAATCGAGAAAAATTCGTTATGTAGGTGGTACCTATTTGAGGATGCCGGAACTTTTGCTTAAAACTATAAGTAGTAATAATAGTACAATTTAATTTTCGTCCCGGGTTTTTCAAAATAAAATTATAAGCCCCGTGCAGGACCCGCGGTCGGAAAGCAAGAAAAAAAAAACCGAATGACATAATATGCGATAGGGCGAAAATAAAAACCACAAACAAATACGGCACGTGTACAATATACCGCACACACTCATCGTGTACGTGTGTGTAAAATACGCCTGTGTGTGTGTGTGTGTGTGTGTGTGTATTATAATAGGTATATATAATATTATACCGTATACGTGTAACGAGAAGGGGTAAAACATGAAAAAATAATAATAATACATATTATTATTATGTGCACTGTAATATAATGGGATTTAAACAATAAAAGCGTTTAAAGTTTCGGTCGACAAAATACGTGTGCGTCGGTGACGCGATATTATATAAGTGAGTACCTACCTATGTCCTATATACGGCTATACCCATATTTACTGCAGTTTCGTTTTTCGTTTTTTTTCCCGTCAACGATATAATATTGTTATTCGTTGCATTCGGCAAAGGAAGGACCGGAGAGGGCTGGCGGACACGTGCAAACGGTGCGAAAAACGCGTCTATTACGTCGCTGCGGTGAGTACACGATATTATATTTAATATAATATAGTTGCTATAATATAGTACAATACGGCCCGAATACAACAAAACGATAAATTGACCTTTATACCGGTTTTTCCGCGGGGAGAGAGAGGGTTCTCGTACGGGCAGAGCCTCCCCCCGAAGAACGTTTTTTTTTTGGTCGGGGGAAGTGAAAACGTAAAAAAAAATTACATACTTCTCTTCGAAACATAAAATAAGCAGAGAAAAAAAGGCATTGATTAATTACATATAAATAGATACTATTATTTTTCTACTATTTGCCGACTATACAATAATAATATACAACTACTATCTATAATAATGTATAGTTTTGCCGACTTCAAACTCAAAAATACTTCATAAACGTTCCTTTTCTACTATTTTCCGACTGGGGTGAGACACCCCCCCCCCTCGGAACGGCTCTCACTCCTCCACCCAGAACCAAAAAATATAGTCTTAAAATATGTAGACTTTTAACCCGTTAAAGTATACGACGACCTCTCCTCGCATATACGTTTCTCGGTGTTGAAAAATTGATTTTTTTTCTCGCACATTTTGAAATATAAATGTTTTAGAGAAATATTCTTAAGCCCAAGTGCGAATGCGGCGGTATCTAAAATATTATCGACATTTCTATAGGTTCATTACTTGAACGAATCTATATAATATACAGACCGACGATAATCGCTACATTTTCCAAATTAAATAACTGAAATAATTATTTTAGATAAAATGTGTGTCCGTATAGTAAATATTCTCATCCTACATATATTCTTTTTAAATTTTGAATCTACGATAAGGTCTAGGAGAGTAGTTGTACTCAAAACCGCGAGAACGTGTTTTTTAAAGTCGTTACAAGGGCATGTGTTGTCGAAGTTAGGATTCCTCGTGCTTCACACGTCCTCTTAATACCTACTTTAGATGTGTATTTCTTCAAATGCTGTTTTTCAACTGATAGGCTGGTGGTGATAACTGCCAGACCGATCGTTCGATTCCCTTCATTTTTTGTACGCATATTCTTAATTTGATTTTTGATGAACACGATTTTTTTTTTAATTCACGAGAGAACCATCGGGAATCGGACTGGCATGTATTAACTTTAGGAACTTAAGGAGAGAATAGAAAAGTATAATGCGTCGAGGAAAGCAGACATCGTATCATCAGCGTTAAATGTTGAAAATGTCAGTTCCCAATTAGATGAATTACGTAATCGCAATCGTCCTTGGCGAGTTTGCCTTATGAAAGTGATAGTGCAGAATGTCAAGAGTCGGGTAAAACAGCGCGTCACACAGCCACCAAAAATGATAAATAAACGAACTTTCAATATTATACCAGACAAAAATTATATTTATCCAAACTCAAGCCCCAATGTAAATAAAATCTTATAGCTACGACAATGAGAAGGATAGTCTATTAAGTTAACTCAAACAAATAAAAATAAAACATGTCTATAAAAAAACGATTACCTAATTACCGTCATAATGTGAATCCGTCGTCAACCATTTTCCAGAATATAAGTTAGTGTATATTGCAATGATAAAATATAGATGTTTTCGGATTTTTAGAAAAAAAAAAACAAATTAGGTAACCTTATTATTATAAATCAAAATATACGTAACCTGACCTAACCTAGTCCGCAGGATTATAAGGGCTTCAGATCTTGTAGCCAATATATGTATATTATGTATAAGTAGATATTCATTCTAATACAAATACATATATAGGTATATTATTATGTAAATAATATAGGTACATTTTATTAGTACAGTTAAAATATCGCAGCGCGGTGGCGGTAAAAATTGTGGGTGTTGCGATATATGTTACCAGATACCTATGTTTACAGTAAGTACCTATATGAAACTTAAAATTATGTACTTACCAATAATTTTCTAGAATTAACGTAATATTTATTTTATATAGGTACCTGCCTATTAATATTATATAAATTAAACAGAACGAAGTGCTCAATAATGACGGTAGATAGAGCGGAAACAAAGATATATCTGATGAAACATACGGCTCAAAATCATGGACTATCAATGCATTTCGCAGAGAAGAAAAATAGAATCCTTTGAAATGACAATGTATCGAAAAATGCGGCGTATTCCATGGACAGTTTACAGAACAAATGCATCAATATTAGAAGAATTGAGAATACCAGAGAACAGACGACTCGTCCCCTCAATACAACGTCAAATCGTAAAATCTCTTGGTCATATCATAAGACGAGATGGCCTAGAAAAAATCATTATTCAAGGAAAAGTGCAGGGAAAAAGAAATAGAGGTCGTCCTCCTAGTCGATTTATTGATCAAATTAAAGATTTAATGGGAATCAGGTCAATAGCAGAAATAATGCGAAGCATAGAAGACCGGGAAGTTTGGAGAAATATTAATAATAATTATACTACATATGGTCACGAAGTTCGAAATCGAATTATCGAAGAAGAAGAAGACCTACTTATATATTCTAACTATACTTCTACGTTAAATTGTATCCACCTACGTCTATACAATAATTTCAAATTTTAATAGCTTTTGGAAATCTTATTTATTTATTTAGTCCAATAAAAACCCAAACAATATTATTATTTAATATTTAATATTATTTAGGCACCTAAATAAATGATGTACGTAATATACTCGCGTATATTATTATATACCTACGTTTATAATTATCTACAAATAGGTATATATTATAATAAATATTATGCTAATATTATGCATATTATTCAAACAAATAATAATATACATATTATTATGTAAATAATAAATTTTGTATGAAAATCGAAGTGAATTATTGCATTTGTGTGCCAGAAATAATAACGAAAATGATGAAATACCGCGGCGCGGTGGCGGTAAGAATTGTGCACGCTGCGGTATACGAAAATATCGCGGCAGTGTGCGGACCACCATTGAAATACACGGGATTGCCCTACGCCTGCTAAATCCTGGTCTCGTACACTAGCATCATTGGTACTCTCTTTGAATACAACAATGCATGCAAATCGTAAATAAATACAAAAGTCAACGAGTCACGGGTGTCTTTTTGTGGGTTTTGTATTTTCGAAAACAAAAATCCAAGCTTCTACCAAAATCCAATTAAATCGCTTGGGAGTCACCGTGGAAAAATGTGTTTTACACGTGTTCGGGTAACGTTTTCCACATCGACCAACTCTCTATATGCAACCTGTTGTTACCTATACCTAAGTATAGAATTAAATACAATAATAATGAAGTGTTACAACAAACGCGCTAATATTTTATGTAACAATAATAAAATCGATTATGTGTAATGTATATATACAATGGATCACTTTAAAGGGACAATAAAAGAGACTTGTTTCAATTAAACATAATTTGACAAATAGGTATACAATGGTCAATGGCTATAATGTAGACACCGAAAGTTTGCTTTCATATATAGTATGGAAATAAGGTTGAGTTTGACAACAAAAACTTTTTTCTAAAGTAAATGAGTCTAGCAGAATAAATGTATTTAGTATTCTTGTAATGATATTAATGACTCGCAGTATCTATGTTATGAGTAATACGCCATTGTAATGATTCTTAAATTTCCATTTTCAAATCAAAAATTGTTCAAAAACAGTAAACTACTTATATAGGCTTGTATAAGCACGTGCACTTAAAAACGCATAATTAATAATCACGTTATCACTTATGACTAAGTAGGTTAGATTACATACAGGTACAATGGGTAGATTATGATTTATGAATGACATCATAATAAATATAGGTACCTAGATATTAACTATTATTAGTACTTTATAAATTAGCTCATTATTTGTTTTATAAAGGGTTTAAATTACATAACAGATGCTGTGATGACAATAGTCAAATAGATTATAGATAGTCCCTGAAATATTCTGATTTTCGTACTACACATTTAATCCATTTTTTTTCTTCTTTGAATGACCTTTTTTTATTTTTCTAATCAACATTATTATATGTAGAATTGGCTAATTTGATTAACACGCTTGTTAATTCTGTACTACAAATTGAACTTTTCGAACTACACACAGTTTTATGGGCTCATTATATATATACATACATTGATTAAGGAAGGCCGTCAATGTAAACATTATTATATTCTGTGATGTACCTACGTAGTAAAGTATGAAAAAGATAATGGAGAATTAGATAATCTCAAAGTAACAGTTGTTGAACAAATTAAGTACCTATATATTTCCTATATTATTTTCAATCCAGAACTAATGGAATTTTTTTTTTTTAAATAATGAATAGGTACAATAGTAATATACACTCTACAAAAGTATATAATTTATCACCTGAACAAAATATATAAGTACCTATACAATAAATTGTAATGACTGAAACCAGGATTCACAGCCACAACTTCTAGATGCTAGTTTTTACCAGAAATCACCAATCATAAGCGAATATTTTATACATAACTTTTTTTTAAATAATCATATATTATCGGTTTTTGCTAAAAGCTGACATCTAGAAGCTCAAACTGTAACATTAGGAACACATTTAATTTAATACAGTTTTAATTGATTTTATAATAGGTTTAATGTATTTTGGAAACATGATTTAAATTTGAGCTGGAAAATGTATTCAAATTTAAAATATAGATATCAAATAAGAATAAAAAAGGAATCAAATACTATATCAAATCATTACTGTCTACAAACAACTTTAACTATAAGCAAGGACAGCAAGGTACGTTTATAGATATTTGAAAAAAATTATCAAGTATCATGTAAAAGTAACTAAATAATGATATATATTACCATCGAGTATGCAGAATTCTTCATCAACACACGTATGCTGGATATAACTGTCCTCGATGGTCGGATCATAGTCGGCTACAAACATTTTTTGAAAAAACTGAATGGTGATCGCGCTCTTACCCACACCGCCGTCACCGACCACCACCAGCTTGTACGTAGGCAATGGATGGTTGGGGGCCTGGGTTATGGCGCGCCGATGTCGAGTCAACTCTTGTTGTGTTGTGTACGCGAACCTCGACGACAGTTTGTCTAAAACAAACATGTATTTGGAGTGAATACTGAATAGCTTTGAAAGACTACAAGCGGTTATTTCTAATAATATTTTTTATTTATTTACCAAGTAGTCAAATTCGATCTACGTGATCGAACGTTCAAACGTAATTTCCATAGTCTATGGGGCTGAGTCGTCGATCGAATGGAAATACGAGCGAGTGACTCGATGGGAGAGAGAACTCTTTTAGAGAGTATTGATGAATCTGTTCGATTTTAGAAGTCTAAACACATTTTGATGGTGAATTCGCAGAGCACAGACGACAACACCAAAACACGGATAAAAGATACAGATGAATCAGTTTGACTGGCATGAAGCGAAAATGGAAAACAGAAAATAATTTCCCTTATCAGTCTCTTCACTCCCCTCGAGTGCCTGGACGAATTGATAAGACTCGATAAAATGCATCGATGTGCGCATGCCTAAAATTACCAAGATACGGCGATATCATGTTTGCGCCCCATTAGTTGTGGATTTTTATAATTTGAATATTTCTCCACTTGTCCATTTTACGGGGTTTTAAATTTTTTTGGCATCTATTGATCGATCCGTTTTTCAGAAGTCAATTGATGAAACATGACCACTGCCAACAGCAAGGCGTACATTTTACACGAAGGTCCCGCCTATTCGTTGGCTCTGAACAAGGAGAACACACATGTCGTGGTCGCCGGAAGAAATGGCAAGTGTCGATTGTTTTCGAAATTTTTCCAAATAAAAAATGCATTCTATATGTACTTACGATTTTGTAATGACGTATCTATTGCAGTGTTCAAAGTTTTCCTCATCGATCAAGGAGGTTTCAAAGAATGTGTCAATTTACGTTGTGGAAAAACTTCGAGCGTACAAAGCTCGTCGAGTATGGACGTCGCTTGGAACCCGACTGATGGTAAGACCCTAGACAAACGTTTCAATTTTCTATTACAATTAACCAACTGCATTCGTCTGTAGACAATGTTATGGCAACGGCCACAACTGGTGGTGCCGTAGTCACGTGGAATCTGAACAGATCGTCCAGGAACAAACAAGAACATGTTTTTTACGATCATAGGAGAACTGTAAATAAAGTGACATTTCATTGTGTTGAACCTAACTTGTTGATGTCTGGTTCTCAAGACGGCACAATAAAATGTTTTGATTTAAGATTAAAAGAACCTCCTAAGACTTACTCGAGGTATTTATTTCTTAGTGAACCAATTAAAGTATAACATAACAAATACCAATTATGTTTGTTTTAAAGTGATTCAGAAAGTATTAGAGATGTACAGTTTAGTCCGCACAATAGTTATGTATTTGCTGCGGCATCAGAAAACGGTACTGTCCAAATATGGGATACCAGAAAGGCTGACAAATGTCTAAATAAGTTTTCTGCTCATAATGGGCCAGTGTTCTCTTGCGATTGGCATTCAGAACTTCAATTTCTAGCAACTGCAAGTCGTGACAAGACCATCAAGGTAATTCACTGCTATTTACTTATGACAAATTCAATTAAATTTTATAATATTTAGGTATGGAATGTTACAAATAAACCTATTGCTGAATATACAATCAGCACTATGGCCCCGGTAGGACGTGTCAAGTGGCGGCCATACCGTAGATATCATTTGGCATCAAGTGCATTAGTATTAGATTCCGCTATTAATGTTTGGGATGTGCGCAGACCTTACATTCCTTATGCATCATTCGCTAAACATACAGATGTAGCGACTTGTATTGCTTGGAAAGGAGATCCTTTTGTACTCTTATCCACGAATAGAGTAAAGTGCTATACTTATTTTAGCATTTTTGAACATGTAGTTTAATCATTTAAATACATTTTATAATACTAGGATAGCACTTTACATCAAAATTTCATCAGTGAAGCAGATTTACCCTTAGAGACTGCTAACCAACAAGGTATGTCTATCAATAGAGATGGTGATCTTGTATACTGTTGTCCAACCAATTTAAACAAATCTGAACTCCATAAACCTAAAGAAAATTCTAGGTACTAAAATAGACTAGAAAAAGTAATATAAGTATTACCTATAAATATAAAAATGATTAAATATTGAAAAATACCCAATTTTTATATTGTTCTAAAAAAGTATATACTCTCATAGAAAAACTTCGACTACAACAAGTGGAGAAGAAGAACTAAACACATCAAGTGAAATGAAAGTATTCCGTGATCCGAAAATTGTTTTGTGTTTATCTAATGAAGCTGACGGTATTCAAACGTGCGCTTTGCAATATAAACTCCGAGGAAGATCAATAGGAGAACTCTGTGAGCATAATGCCAACATTGCTGCCAGTGTTGAAAGAGATACTGTAATTAATTGTAAATAATAATTATTAATATTTTTATGTTTCAACTGTTTATTAATTGTTTAGGTAAGTCTGATGTGGAACGTTTTACGAATACTGTATGACCACCGTGGGTGTATTAATGCTCTAAAAGAGGATATGAGTAGTTCAAATATTGAAAGCAGTTACGATGATGAAGTGGAAGACCTTGATGGTTCCAGTAGTGATGAAGAATTGCTCAAAGCTGAGAATATAAATCAATTGGGTGATTTTTATTTTGGTGATGCAGAAATTGATCCTTTAGGTGCTGAACATGATCAATATGACTGTATGGGTTTACAAATGGATAGTAAAACTGTAGAAGAGGATAACGAATGGGAAGTGCCCCCAGAATCTATAACATTAAGACATGAAATTATACATCAGCCCATGGTTGAAGATCCCTATATTCCTGATTTGACGCCTGTTCCTCATAAACTGAGTATAAAATTAATACTGGCAGTTGTCATTTGGTGATATTGAGCTTAATGCTTATTAACTTTTAGAGAGTATTATCCCATCCGCACCACACTTGCGAATAACATCTCCTGCTAAATTTGATGCATGGAATCCGTCCGAAATAGTTGCTGCAGCTCTTCGCTACCATGTTGACCATGGTGACGTTCAAACAGCTGTTTGTGCACTAATTGTGTTGAGCGATGATATCAGAAATGAACTAACCAGTCCCAAACGTCCCTGGCGCCTTTTACATAGTGAAATAGAAAGTTGGTGGATACATTATCTTGAATTACTTAGGCGATTTAAATTATGGTCCTGTGCTACAACGGTAATTATAAAAAATACTATACATAATAAATTATGTATTTACACAATGCGTCTGTAATAATTAATTTTTTCATAAAATTAGGTGATACAACTATCGCGTATTCATAATGTACTGCAATTGCACCGAACATCGACGTCAGTTTATTTGAGCTGTGGATTGTGTTCCAAAGGTTTAACCCGAAACAGTCGACACTGTTATAATTGTCAAAATTCCGAATGTGCTCGTTGTGCTTTATGTCAAAGAATCGTACGAGGAATGTACGCTTGGTGTCGAGGATGTGCACACGGAGGACATATTGGGCACATGAAACAATGGTTTATGGAAAACAAGTACTGTCCGACCGGATGTGGTCATATTTGTGAACATTGATCTCAATTTAATGTAAGTTACTTTTCAATTTGTTGTATTGTTTAAGACTCCAAATAAATTGGATATTGTTTAGAAAAATATTATTTTATAGCACCACATACCTAATCATACTTTTTCTCTAAAACAGGTAAAAAAAAAATACATATTCAAGTTTGTACTTTAAAATAATATAATAAAATTGTATAAAAATAATACATAAAATAAATATATATGGTTGGATTTCAAAGGTTATAATTATAACTATTAAGCAGTAATATATTTATATATATAATACATACATACTCATAGATATATGTACATTTATAAACATATAGTGTGCTCGAAAAGTTTGGAAATATTTTTTATGTATACCCCGTATTATTAAATAAACATTTTTATACATTTGGAACACATTGAGTACAATGTATATAATATAATATATGTATATATTTATGTATATTATAAATTAGGAAAATAAAAACTAAATGTCTGGAAAAAAGAAAAAGATAGTGGACATTCATATTACAAAAATCATACAAAATTAAAATCCAGGATATATTTTAGGAGAATGAATCAATACTTTTTCGATACAAAATTGGAAAATATTGATAGCGTATTAAAAATAATAATAAATAATAAAGAATTAGATTTTCCTTAAACGTCGACGATCCCAACTTTTCACACTAAAATACATTTCAACTTCTTTCGTCTACTTTTGTCTTTACCTCGACCATTTGCTCCCTTAACATCTTCCTTCTTACGAGCACGGATTTCACGCATCAAGTCAAAAAATACCTATAAAGGTAAATAATAAAATTGTTAACTGTAAAAATAAAAACATATTTTTTACCATGAATTTCTATGGTACTCACCTTGTCAACATTATCCCTAGTCTTAGCTGATGTTTCAACGTATGGCACACCCCATTCTTGCGCTCTAGACTGAGCCTCATTCAATGACACTTTTCGTTTATCTGTTAAATCTCCTTTATTACCCACCAATAAAAAAGGTATGTTTTCATCATTCTTAACTCGTAGAATTTGTTCTCTGCAAAAATTATGGGTTTTTTAAATTTAGATTAAGTAATGTCCCAAAGAATATAAGTAATATAATATTACCTATTATAATTTATAACATAAAGCACTTCTGTAAATTAATGCCTACAATTTTTATAGTGTAATGACTTATCAAATAGGGTTTTTTTTATCATTATATTTATTTAAAAAAATAAAATTATAGTTCCTTAATTCTAGTTTTAATATTTTTATTTATATTACCTAAATATTTATTTTATTAGATCCCTAATTATTCAGAATGTGTAGATATAGGTACTTTATTAATTGTTTTAAAACATAACAAGTTCAAAATCATTTTATAGGTACTTTAAAGTTTAAATAAATAAACAAAAACCCATTCAATTATAGTTTTTGTATACAATTTTTAATTTATTTACTAATTTAAGAAATATTATCTATTATAAAATGTTTCTATTATTATAGTTGAATTTGAATTTAAACAATTAAAATAGGTACCTTGGCAAATATATTAAAACTAATAAAATACTATAGCAGATGTTAAGAAACATTGATAAAATAATATTCACACAATAGTAATTTAATAAAAATTAAAATAACTAACTAAATGAAAAACATACACATATACAACATAATATGTCCTGGTATTATGATGATAAACTGTGTATATTATACTATAATATAATAATTAATAACATATTATAACTTTGTGTTGGCGATAGGGGTTGACCATGATTATATACAGTGTTGTGTGTGTATTACATACCTAAACTCCATTGTTGCTTGAAAACTGTCATCTTCTGTAATGGAGAATACGCACAAAAAACCTTCGCCACTGCGAAAATAATTATCACGTATGGCAGCATAATCTTCCTGGCCGGCCGTATCCAGTATATCGATCTGGACTTCTTCGCCATCCAATACGACTTTCTTACGATACGAATCAGCTTTAGTCGGTTCGTAGTCTTCGACAAACTATAGTGGGGCGTGTCAACGAAGGTTACAATACCACAAAAATAATATAAATTCAGTGACATTTACATACCTCGTCATACATGAACTGTAGTGTGAGGGCGGATTTACCGACACCGCCGCTACCCACCATTATGACTTTGTGCAAAGCCGGTTGTTGGGCATTATTTTTCTTCATGGCTTATAATAAAAAAAATTTGTACTAATAACGCTGTAACACAAAGAAATACAAAACGACGTATGTTAATATTAATAAATCGTTTTCCACGATCCAACACACAGCACAATGCAATTCTTAAGACGGGTCAAGTGAAATCTCCTTAGGGTCACAGCTTTCTCACTAATTAAACATGAAAACAATTGTGGGAAAAAAGTACGAATAATTAAGGCAGTGGCCGTCGCCGAACTGTGGGTGTGTTAGGAGGGGGGAAGAACTAGGACGGTATTGGGATTAAAAAAAATTTAATAAAAAATAATCACCTTATTGATAGAAAAAAAAATTTCGATATCCTACACTAAAACGTTAAATATTATGACTAATATTTATAGTCCTGTTCACGAAAAATGTTAATTGATTTTTAAGAGATAAATATTGTTTACATTCGGATTGTATTATCAATGTCGAACGGCGTTGGCTAATATTCCGGCGGAACCGTAAGCGCTACAGTGTGACCACGCCGAAAGAATATTTCCGTTTCAGTCATTTGGTCATCGACCAAGTATTCTTCATAGAAAATAATAGATTGTCATTCTGTGTTGTACCTAGGTATAGCCAAATTTTAAGAAATTATAGGAATAATAATAAATAAATAATAAAAGTGAAATAATAATTTCAATCTAAGAATTTATTATTAAAACAAAAATTGTGGTAAAATGGAACCGTGTTAGTATCAATTTTATTGTTGTGAAATCGCGACATTTCTTCAAAAATACGTCTACTAAAAACGAACATGAAAGCAAAAGTGTACCTATGGAGTTAAAGGTATAATGTCAGAATAAGTTTAATTTAACTTAATGTTCTGTCATGAGGTTAAGTGAACTTATACACAAACTAATAATTCAATATAATAAAATAACATTTTGGAGATAAGTATAAGCAACCTCATCGGAATTTTACGCTCCTTTAATAATTAAAATAACATCGCTAAAACTGTCTATTCAAAGAAATCTTTTTTTCTTAAACTTCGGCCATTTCATATTTTGCAATACGCCGCGATGACGAATGAATTCGCCTTCAAAATGTTATCTTTTATTTATTTTATAATAGTCAATAGATAATAGAACTCTAAAACCACTTTAAGAAATATTTTCGTTTATACAACTGAAAATCATTACTCATTAGTGTGTCGTCCTTTTAACATTGAAATAATTTTAGAGGGTACCTATAAAATACCCAACTCGGTAATCTCGTTTGGTAAATATTATACTTGCTACACGAGAATGACCGCCCCTCACACTTGCCGGTACTGGTTGTCAGGCTCGAAGTCCTACAGGAATTAAATCAACTTTGCGTATATTTGTTTTAAAAAAAGGACACGTTTCATACGACATTGCTACGTAAAATATTTCGTTTTAGATAATACTAGTTTATTTAAAATCGCTATATATTTTTAACCATTTTATTTTTACCTATTTGGAATTGGGGAAAAAGATACTAGGTACCTATCGATTAAAAAAAAAGTGAAATTCCTGACTGGAATAGTAAACTTGAAAAATCATCTTTTAACAGTTGCACTTGTGAGCGTCTTGGACCTTTGGGTAAGACTTGGAGATACCTACAGAATCTACACAACCCTGTTTCCAGGCAGATAGACGGGCAAAAAGGCCAGTAATTGAGGAACTATAAACAAATTATAAAGTTACAAAAAGTGTTTTGAATATTATGTCTCGTATAGTTAATTACTTGTTAACTATATAGTTATAGTAAACGTATATTGATATGTAGTAAGTAGTAATAGTATAGGTGCTGACGAACTTTTGTTGTCGTATTAATTCATAAGCTCGGATTTGTGGGGGGGGGGGTTGTTGAAAATTGATTGATATATTCGAATTGGGTTGAGGAGGGGGCTACTTCTAACTTATGCGTATTATGTTTTCTATAAATATTTGTAATGTTATTTATACGTTATTTTAAAAGATATATTTATTAACTTTGGCAGTTTTGAACAGTTTGGACAAATATTGAAAATCGAAATTTTATTATAGTCTGTAGAAGTGTTGAAAGACCATGGGTGCAGTAAACAGTGTATAGGTATGGTTAGCGATCGACTGTATTATATAATATTATTGTTGTGCTGAACATATGCGAGTGTACGTTTACCGTTATAAAAGAAATCGAACAATTTTATAAAGGTGGCTCTCTGCAGGAGTGTTTTAAGGGGTTATTGTATAGGCAATTTTTGAACAATTTGAAAATGCCGTGTATGTGTGTGCGTGTGTAAATTAATATTAGTGTGTGTAAGCCCCGCTACCCATACAACCTTTCACGTATTCCGCCTTCTACTGTACAATGCACCACCCGAGTGTGACTGAATTATTATACAGAATACAGATAACGAAAGTTGTTTATTCATTATTGAATATGGACTATTAATAATTTCGGTATATTAAAAAATATAATATTATTATGCACTACTACTGTTACTACTACCATTGATTATATTTATATATTATATATATTGAATATTATATAATCAATGCTACTACACACCAAAGCAGTGTTTTTTTTTCGCTCTCCTTTTGGCTACTTCACTGCGACCTCACCGATTTGGTGTGTGCCTAGCCATATTTTACGGACTTACACGCGACCACGTAGGCATGGACTTCTAATTTTTCACAACCTACCCATTATAGCATAAGTAAACAGGCATGTCAGTTAGATAACACGGCGCAGAAAATGTTCCCCAGACATGGAATAAACGACAAAATTCATGGAAAAATTATTTCCTGCTTAATTTAAAATTATTGTAATATTGT
>JAIPRL010002065.1:0-40817 GCA_025469235.1 Pemphigus obesinymphae | reverse complement strand
TCCCTGAGAGGTAAACCACGATGGAAACGGGAATCTAATAATTTAGGTAACGCTAATATATTGCCTTTATTATTTTTTTTTTACTCAAATATGGTCTGTTTTTATTACCAAAATAATGTTTTCTATTAATTTTAAATGCGGTATTAAAAAATTGAGGGAAAGTACAATTCACAAAATTAACTTGAAATTATGTACGTAGTGTACACTCGGAACAAAGATCATATAAAACAAAATGTTACACTACACTAATAAAATATTTACACTCGCATTATAATCCGTAATGGGGTGAACTGGTACCTATTTTTGTCAATAAAATATTTAATAAATACTATTTATAGTCATTCGCATAAATGGCGATAACAAAAATAATTACCGTGGTCGACGGCGATGGGCCGGCTAAACATATTACGCATGCGCATGCACAAGTCATTTATTCATTAGATCAAAATATTTAATACAAATTTATGACTGAGAAATAGCTATACGCCTGACAAAAATTTAAGTACTTCCAGTGGTTCGATTTTAAAAATGTAAAGACCATTGAATGTAGAAACAAGTTTACTTTGCATCGGTCGGACCACTTTTTCAATTTTATCCAAATTCTTGATGAAAATAAATATTTAAGATTTTATAAATTTGTCAATTTTGAATATTAAATATATTACAAAATATTGAAAATATTAAAAATATGCTCCGACCGATGCAAAGTAAACTTGTTCACCAATTCAAACATCTTTACATTTTTTAAATCGAACGAATATAAGTCAGTAATATAATGTCAGTCGCTTAGGTCGTTTTGATGAAAAATTGATGGAGCAGAGAGCCGCTTAAATTTTGGAAAACAACAGGGCTAACAAATACGAAAACAAATATTTTGTGAAAATCTTTTTCTATACATAAATTATCAATTTCGAAAAGAATTTTCAAAAACAAAAAAATTTATAAAAACGACCTCTATCAAATTTAGTAAAACCAATGCTAATCATCAGTCAAGAGCAGAAATCGTAAATATATTATATTGGGTAATGGGTATACAGATTGGGAATGATTTGAAATGTATAGATAAAAATTATTGAACTTTCATACGGTCCCTACAGATAAATTTACCTCTACAATTTTGGTAATTAAATTAATATATAAATATGTTTTTACGTTAAAACTGTCTACTTAATTTTCTTGACAGCATTAACATGTTTTTGGACATTAAAATTTTCATTAATATCTATAGCTGTATCATCTTAGAATAATTTTATATAATAAATATATAAATCAATTATTATTAATCGTTTGCATGCCGTTTGGTTTTCCGAAAGAAAAATCCCTAACCTAATAGTTTCTGAATTATATATTTCATAAAATCCATTTGTTTATTGACTTTCCTGAAGAAAGTACCTATATATTTCCATATAAGTCATATTTTAATGTAAATAAACTTATATTTCCATATAAGTTTATTTACATTTCAAATTTAACGGTCCTATGATTTTTTAAATCTGATCGTGACCATTTCCCCTATATTTACTCAGAGAAACTGAAATCTTAAAACACACTCAAAAATCATGAATTTTTTTATCACAAAAGTATCCTATCCGCATAATAAAACATCATAGCTCCACAATCTGTTGGTGCTCACCCGCAAACAATTAAAATAGAAACGTATAAAAATTAGGTGTGGAATTATATATATATATATATATATATATATATATATATATTCTTTAAGATATTAAAAAGAATAATGTAGAATGAATATGGTGACGGATTGATCTTTGAAAGTTTTTTACGGGACGTTTACACATTTTACATAGGTGATTTTTGGTACCATAAAATACGCTCACTAATAGGTATTGCAAATAATTTTGACCAAAGTAAATTTAATGCTAAACCACCTATTATCTAAATTAAAAAGAACAACATTTTCGAGTGCATTTCTGAGCTTTTTATCGAAAAATTAATTTACAAAAGGATTACAATTGGTTAAATATGCTAAAAAAAATTGGTAACTTTTAAGCAATATATTGCACGTCGTATTTGAAATAATGGAAAAAAGCTCCGAAGTGCACTCGGAAATATTGTTTTCTTTCATTTTAATAATGAGTGTTATTGCTCAAAAATCAATCTAGAATTATTTATTTGCAATCCAAGTACCTATAGACATATTTTTTTTAAAACAAATATCGTGATTATACAACAATAAAAAATAGTATTGGCACAGGACTATTTTTAAAATACATATATTGAAATATTTATAAATAACTGAATTTTCATTTTTCTTGAAATTTCATAAACATTTCCTATACTGCAGAACCCTTTAAAAATTGTGTAGCGTTCTCTTAAAGAAATACCATTATGACTGAAAAATAACAAATATAAAAAAAAATTAAAGTAATATATTTTAATATCTATAGGTACTACGTTCATAAACGTAATTAATCTATGAAAATGACGCTACACACTTCTTATTTTTAAGGAGTTTTGTATACGCAATTTTTGTGAAATTTAAAAAAAAATTAAAATCCAACAATTTAAAAATGTATATTAATATTTATATAATTTCTTTAATATATTTTCCCAACTATACCTAGGTACCTGTGTGTGTATATTTTTAGTATTAATATTTATAAATATAACTTATATAATTAATCACCTACCTTTTTAATAGTATATTCAAGACGTGAAAATGTACTTCGTCTGCGTATACCAAATTGTCCGAGAAAGATTCAGTTGTTTTTTTTTTCAGGACAATCAATAGATTATGAATAAAATCTAGATAATAATAAAAATTATTTCATATCTTTCAGAAAATAATCCACGAAAATGCAATTGTAGATATGATATAATACCTTTAGGTATATATACTGCAAATATATTTATTTTCAAATTATATTATATATCTAACCTTAATTTTCTTTTTTTTGGAATTGTGTAAGCTTATTTCGAGACGAGTATAGACAGGTACTTATGATTAAATATTATATTATTAAACGTTAAAATCATTATATTTATGTGTATACATTTTAGTTATACGCTTTTACTAACATAATATAATATGCGAAAAATCTGTACGATTTATATGTGAAAAATAATATAATAACAATAATTTAATACGTGTTCACATTTAAATAAAACATTCGCGAATAACTATCCTTTTTCCCACAAAACTTCAACTAAATATGACGTTAATGTGCACCAAACCAGGAAAACGAATAAGACAAGTCACAATGTATCTATCTATATTAAAAAAAAAAAACTGTTTTTATTAGTTTATGTACCTACCTACTCATAATACCTGTATTAGCGGTAAAAATATTATAGTTTAATTAGGTAATATTTAACTAATTGGTATGCAATAATAGGGTCTTAGATAAATCTATATTATAATTTATTCTGTTTAAGATGAAAACGTTTTATAACATTTATATTTTTGTATAATCGAATTTCAACATTAGGTATCTATATAAGCTATATATATATATACAACATAATATAGTTAAATTATTTAAGCCGTGAGCACGACTTCTAGATTTTAAATCGTAGAACTTGAATTTCCGTCATACAGGTGATATATATATAATATATATAAGCATCCTATATAGTCGATTATGTGCAACTAACGGTAAATTCTTTGAAAATAGTAAAAAAATGTTAAAAAAATACCTAATTAGTATTTACAAATAAATATAAATTTCTATACAAAACGTCGATACAACTATTTTGGGTGAAACTCGTTTATATTGTTGTCTTTGTCTATCTAGTCAGTACAATATAGGTACTGCTTGAAATTTGAATTACGAAAAAAAATTTTAAAAAACTTAAAACTAAAATTTAATGTATATTTTATTTATTTATATAATGTATGTACTTCTACAATCTAGTATAATAATAAATTCTGAATATAATACTTAGTGATAGGACATAGATATATATATACAGCGGGGTTTTGGAGGGATTAGCCCTTATTGAGCTTTCTTAAGTCCTATACAGGGGCGAACGCAGGAAAAAATTTCGGGGGGGGGGGTTTGAAAAAATGTAAAATGTTCATAAATATAATACTTTATTACTATACATACTTTGAAAATTGAAAATTTATACTTTGAAATTTAAAACTGTTCAATGCCACTGATGTCTGTGCTTCGTCAGCAATGGCAGAAAAATATCCAGATTTGTTGATACGTTGCACAATATTCATCGTTATTCGTTTCCCTGCTGCATCAATAATTTAATTTTGAATACGATAGCTTATATACGTTGCGTTTGTACCTGCAGTATTCAAATGATTGACCAAAACTTGATCACCGCTTTCTATTGCATAACGAAGTAAAGCTCTGAAATTTCCGTCGTTTTATTTCGGCATATTCAATGATAACGATCCCTGATCCCGATGACCTCTCAACGCTATTCCTTGCCTGCCACACAAAAAAACAGCTCGGATGATTGGAATTAACTTTTGCCTGTTTTCGAGTTGTTGTATTTTCCGCCCTTTGTCAATTTCGCTGATCACATCACTTTTCCGGTTTTCGTAAATTAACTTGAAATTTTGTCCATCCTCCATGGCGTCTTTGTGATATTTTTTATTTTGGTGTTCTCTAAATTTATCGAGGGCTTTCTTCCAATCTCGAAACGCAGTCTGAACAAATATATTTGTGTTCTGATGACCCCCTTTTCCGACGGAATTAGATCCAAACGAGACACAATATCGGCAGTAAGCTCCATCTTCTGTAACAGAATACACCAACCACACAAATGAGCGTAACCAAGAATGCTGAAATTTCAAGTTTCGTTTGCCAGAATTTGGAAAATTAAAGTCTATATCAGGTATCCAATGATGTACCAGAACTTCATATTTTTCAATGTCGTTCAATTGCTTTCGACAAAAGTTTGCAATGTCATTCGGAAAAATCTATGGATAAAATAATGTAATTTTAGTTTGATTTCATGTTAATAATTTCACTCTTAACGTGCGGCGAGTATACTTATCCAAAATCCTACAAGCCGTCATTGGCCACTGCTATTTACTAATATATAATAGTAAAATAGGTATATAATTATATATTATATAACATTAGTTGAACTTACATTACGATTTGCACCAGATTGTGACATCTCAGGTTTTTGCCATTTCATTGGTGGACTGTCTACGGACGATTTGTTTAAATCCACAGCACTCGGAACTGTGGCAGTGTTTTCATTTGCTGGTTTAAAAAACTTTAAAATAGAACTAATTTTTCTTCTTACGGTTAAACAACAATTATGTATAACTTTAAGTGATAACTGACTGACTAACGGTCTCGGTGACTGACGGCGCAGTTTATATAGAACAAAGAACTTTCTAGAAAATACGGGTCGTCGAGTATTTTCTGGAATATGCCGGTATCGGCGGTGGCAGCTACACTCCGGTCGGAGTATACCTGTATGTGGTAGTTGAACGACACGCATTACAATTCAGTATAATATACCTATTTTATATTATGTGAATATTGAATTTACAAATTAAAGGTTATCAATCTATTTTATTTTTTAGTCTCGTGGGAAACTTTTAAATAACTATCAAATTCTTAAGTCGGGTAATTTATTTTTAAAAATATTCTGATATTTCGGGGGGGGGGGGGTTGAACCCCCCCCTGCGTTTGCCACTGGGCTACCAACTAACTTTACAATACAAGATGTATACAATACATATGAAAGAAAAAATACAAAAAGATTCCTTTCCAAATTTATACAAATTTATGCAAGTTGCAATTACAATTCCTGTAATCTCTGCTACTTGCGAGCGAAGTTTTTCGACAATGCGACGAATAAAGAACTGGCTAAGATCTAGCATGCTTCAACAAAGGTTTTCTAATTTATCTCTGCTAAACATTGAAAAAGATTTATTAAAACAGCTAGACACTGAAACTATTTTGAATAAATATTGCATGAAACCCAGAAAATTTATGTTGATTTGAAATGTAAATGTCTACTTATTAAGATTATAAAACTAAATTTTGTAATTATATATATTTTAATTTAATATTTGAACTATGCATAAGTATAACTAATATGTTTCATTTTAGAATGGTTATTGTGATTCATAAATAATTGATAAATGGCATTTGGGGGTGTGGGGGCGTAGCCCCACGGGTTATTTTTTGTTACATAATTTTAGCACCCCCAAATATTTAGGCTCTAGTGGCGCCCATGTCGTCGAATATTCATAGTGGTCAAGACTATACAAATTACTAAAACTTGTCTTTGCGTGTGTAAATACCACATTTTCAGAATATATTGTAGGTACTTATTTACCACAGAATTTCAGCAATTGTCAGCACACGACAAACCCCTTTCCCCCTAGATGCTTACGTAATACTTGAACTTATTAATTAATTAATTAATAACTTAATAAATATTAGTAAGTTAAAAGTTTGTCCTTCGTTCTTTCGGTCCTCGGACAGGATAATGTAATATTATTATATTCGATCTGAATGCAAATAATACATACAGATATTTAATTTCGAATCAGACAAAACAAAACATAATAATTTGTCTATGCTACCTATAATAAAATAAAAGTATACAATATATATATAAGCTGTAGCGTCAACGGTCCAAGTTCATTTACCCGTTCGATGTGAAATAAATAACTATTATAAAGTTATGATTATTATAATATGACAATACTAATGTTTATCTATAGTCGTACTGGTTCATTTTACAGATAATAAGCGGTAATGGGTATTCTGGGAAGTCACACATAAGAACAAGATGTATAATATGTATTATTATTATATTATGGTCGTTGCGTTGGTTGTAAGACGGGGTGAATGACGCACACACACTAATAATCATTTACTACTCACACACAGACAAGTCGCGCCCGCTGATGACAGAAAAGTTGCCTATGTATAACTCCTTAGAAATGACATATTTGCAGGGGCCCTTATATAAATAATCAAATGTAAACAAATTCTATTTTAAATTATAAATTTAAATTTTTTTTTGAGGACCTATTTAGGGATCCCAGATTTAATTTTAAAAATACAAGACATTTTTATTAGACTTAATAAATTTGTATGCAGTTTAACAATTATTTTTTTGTGACTTTTCCAATAAAATTTTGTTAATATAATACCAAGAATGTTGACTGAATACAGGTTGTGAAAACTGGCCAATCCTCGATCTAAAATTGACTTTTGTTTTTGTATAACTTTCCAGCCCTTTAATAAAATATATCATTGTAAAACCATACAATATATTTCTCACTTCGTTTAAAAAATTTTAATTATTTTTTACTTTCCTAATAAAATTATAAAAATACTGGTGTTGCTGAAAAATATTTAATTCAGATATTCTGACCTTTATGTATGAATATTGATTAATAATTAACTAGATACATTTTAAATGTGTGCATTAATAATAAGGGACGTACGGAACTATAAATATGTACTTGAAAATATGGGACAAAAGTGACATTTCCAAAATTTGGTTGGGACACCAGAACTCTTGATTCAAAATGGGACAATACCATAAAATATGGCATCCATAGACCAATTGTTAATTTACCTTTTTTTTTGTGTGTACAAACTTTTTCAAGTAAGAGTTTTGGGCAAAGCCTTCTAGTAGCAAATTTGTTCTAGTTGGTACTTTAGAGAAGTCATTTTTAAATTTTTCCAGCAGTTTACTTAAACGTAAAAAAAAGTTACCAAAAATTTACTGTAGGTACACACTTTATGTAGGTACTAAAAATCAATATTATGATTAGTTTGTTTTTGTTTTAATAAAACATCATTTATTTTCTTATAATTTTAATGTATTTAATTTACACTATGAAACACAAAAATATTGATTATCATTTATCATAACTTTCTTAAACACAACAATCTCACATTATGTAGATTTAAATATTAATAAATAATTAAGTTGAAATATACTCTTATATTATTATATATATCACATGAATACAATTATAATAGGCTATTTCGTAATGTAATGGTGGGTAACAAAATGGTTTTTTTAAGCAATGACAGGAAACTACAACTAAACAAATAATAATAACATAAAAAAAAAATCACTTCTAACATATAGAACAACACAACCAGTAGAGGCGCATATAAATTATGTCTAAACAAATTCACCATTAGAAAATGTAAACACTTCTAATGCATTTAATTTTTGTATTGTAATAAAATATTTACTCGTGTAATAATAGACAAATATTTAAATATAAACAAATTGTTTGCATTTTCTTAACAAAATTAAATGTTCTATCAATGTGAACTTATTTCAAAAAGGATTTTGGAACTGTGCGTCATCTCAAATACTTAGTCCTCATTAAAAATAAAAAAATATTTATTATATTTTACATGTGCCATACTTTATCTTTTCATAGAAATCAATTAAAATGTATAAAATATTTAGACATACATGAACTGATAAGCAAACAAAAAAAAAATGTATTCCAAATATTCATGATGATTTAAAATAAAAAGATCGACATAAGTCGCCATTACGCAAATTCGATATTGTCAATTCAGGAACTTTTAATAAACTATATTTTTCAATAATAACAGTTATATATATATATTTATTTATTATTAGGCGCTTTATAAAATTGATTAATAAACGCATTAGAATATATTGTTTATTATAAAGAATTTATATATTTATATCTGAAGAATATCAGAAATATTTTAATCACAATTTTAAATTATATTTGATCAATAATTTTTTTTTTAATTATTAACCGTATTAAGTTGAACGATATTTGTACAAAGTAAAAATATCTCTTAAAATTTAAAAATGGTAATATTTGGTTTTTAAGATAATGTTGAGCAGTGGGGTGTATTGTTTATTGAAATTAAACCTTAAATATAGTGTCAATATTCTGTGCAGATAAATTATTTTACCCCGAAATGATTTGTATTATTGGTTTTAGTGCCATTTTCCACATCATGATAAAACACAATATGTTTAAATGAATGTCAAGTTTTTTCAAAATATAAAAAATATTTAAGAGAATATTGAAATGGTGACATGCATTAATATTAACTTAAGATCATTCATATTAACTGCAGTTTATAGACCCTGCACCAAATTTTAAATAATTCCAACAAGTAGTTTATATTTAAAATGAATTATCTTCAAATCATTCAAAATAAGCTTACAGGGTTAAATATGTAAAAATGTTATTTTTTACTTTTAAGAAGAGAGCTAAATGAATTATAACCATCTTCCAATTTACTTTTGAATTATAATAATAGATAAACATTCTATAAAAACACAACTAAAACATGAACATTTTTTAATTAAAACTCAAAATACATAAATAAAGTTTTTAGTGATGGTGAAATAAATTTGACAATAAAAAAATATATATGATTAAAATAAGATTTTTTACTTTTAGTGTATTTAATCTATTCTGTATCCAGTTGTGCTCTTTATCGAAATGGTATGATAAAATTAAAATGAATTATATGGGGACAATTATTACTGGTCTTAGTAGCTTTGTTTTAATGGAATTGACAATAGGATAATACTGACACTGAATTTTATAGAACTACAGAATTCATATATATTTCAATACATCAATATTTGTTTTGTTTGATTTCCCTCGATTATAATTCCAACTTGAGTGCCTCCAAATTTCAAAAGCAGCTATAGCTCACGATAATTTGGAATAACTTGGTGGTGAAAATTTTTTTCTTAAGAACTTTAGAATGTATAATGGTAGACAACTGACCAGTGTGATCACAGTGACTTTCCAAAGGAATGATTCAGTTTGTATAAAATGAGAATCTAAACAAATTAAGAAATGTCAAAGTTAATTACAAAACAAAATATTTATATTTTTATTAATTAAAAAAATATATACTAACCAAAATAATCCTTGAGTAAGATTAAAGATAAAATATAAATAGCTAAACTAAATAGTTCAGCTAATAACATTAAATAGTGCCATGTGCGCACAGTCAATGCAACCATGATTAATTCTGTGAGAATTAAAGCAGTGAAGCTAATGGCAACAATATGAATGAACTCATCTTCGAATAGAAACAATGCTCCATACATTATAACACCACCTGTCAGAACAAAATCAATAAATAATTTGTCTATTTATATAATCTTAGGTAAAGACTTTTTACCTTGATAAATGCTTATTAAAACCCAAATGAAAAATGTCTTATATGATAGTGATCGTCCTTTACTCAGTTCCTTATAAAGTTCTGGATAAGTTAATGCAATTTTAGATAGCACATCTTTATCGAGCACCAGAGAAAAAACAGGAAACATGGTGTATAGTGTAGCATATCTATAAACAAAAAAAAACCATATATTTAAAATTAAAAAATGTTATGAAAGTCATACAAGTAGAATATATTTAGTTAATTTTACAATTTTAATTTAATTATTACCCTATCATGAGAAATCCTTGATACAGTGTTACTGATGAGAAGTAAAATACAGCTGAAAATATTGCTTGCATGGTGGATATAATGAGACCTCTGTGAATGACAAATTGGCTTAGTGAAGCTGATCGTTTATAACTGTAACGACCGTGCACCATAAGAAGTCTAGCAAGATGTGCGAATTGAGGCACTGAAAAGTCTGCAGCTAAAGACGCTTGTCGACCTTCTACACCAGCAATACCAATGCCTAAATAGAAATTATATAAATAGAAACAAAATTGTTAATGAACTATTATATTAAAATCTAATAGATCTTTATGGATAATTAATTTATACCTGTGTCAGCTGCTTGTATCATTGAAACATCATTTCCTCCATCACCAACAGCGGCAGTTCTTTTCCCAGTATGTGCTTTGATTAATGTGACAATTTGTGCTTTTTGAGTTGGAGAACATCTACAACATATTACAGCTGGACTTCGGCAAGCCACATCCAACAATTCTGTTTGATAGAATTGTAGACATATCTTTAAAAAAAGTATAATAATATTCAATATCAAATAAGTAAATGTTCATAATTATTCAAAATTCTTAATTATTTATTATACATACTTCTAATGAATCACCAGTAATTACAAGAGCACAGTCTTGTTTTTTTCTAAAAGCATTTAATTGTTGATGAGCTTCAGTTCTTGTATGCACTGGATTAAAAATAAATAATTCTTGAGTTCGTGAAACAAGACGAGAACTTTTAGCAATACAAGTAGCTGTTTCTTGTTTATCTCCGGTTAACATCCATATCTAATAATAACAAATTTATCAAACAATTAATTATTATATTATATTATATTAAAACTAGCGTAAGTGTAACACCTGCCGGGTGCAACTCCTTTTATATGATACTATTTGTAAGTTCATCACCTTTTGAGTGTGGAACCTTGAATTTGAAACTTCGATTTAGTATGACATCTAGTAAGTTTAACTTTTATTGAGTACACCTCATTAGTAGAATAACTTTTGCAATTTGTATACATTGGTTTATGTATTTTATAGGAAATAATATTGTTAATTAATTTTTAAAATATTCCGCCTACAGAGGACACTGGAGTTCGCTTTCTAGAAGATAGTCGTTCACTCCTAAAATGTTTCTTACGAATAGGTTGACAAAATAAGTAATCTGAAAATTGATCAAACTTACTAATATCGGATTTTATAAAGAACTCGAACCACGTTACGCTCAGTTCTCACCCGAGTGTATCAGGTTTTACTCAACCTGAATAATAAAAATGTTAGCAAAATTTTAAGAAATATTTACCGTTAAATAGAAAACTGGTATAAAATAGTATAATATTATAATATAGTAGATAGCTACTCCGCACATATTATAGGAAGAAGCTCGTACTTTATGTTCTCGAATTTTTATATAACCATTGTGATCAGATCGAAATGTTCAAAAGTCCGATTAAACATTGGTTATATGATAAAAGTTTGCTGAATGTATCAATTATAAAATTAATTTAAATTGTGAAAAATACTAACGTCCTAAGATTCATTACTATGATGTAAAACTACAGTATAGGTACCTTACATACCTATTCTATGAATCAGCGGGATAGACTTAATACAGGTTCGTCACAGGATACCATAAAATGCATAATTTAATTAAATAAAATAGGTAGGTACAAAATTTAATTCAAACAAATAAATTTAAAAAAAAATACATATTACAATTTCGGATGTCTGATAAAAAAAAAAAGTTGGACAAAGTAGGATTTGAACCGGCTCTCCATATTGAAAGTTTATTCCCGTTCTCATTAAGCTACAGAATCGATGACAAAATAGTCGAAATTTTTCGTATTTAAACTATTCAGATAACAGACAACACTGTAAATCAACAGATAATATATACGTATATTCGGAACAAATGCCCCAGTCGGGTAGGGACGTTCGGTAGAAAAAAAATCTTTTTAAAATACAAAATACACAAATTTGCTCACAGATGTGGATGCATCTTAATACAAAATAATAATGAAAAACAGTGAAAAAAACTTGCAAAAAAAAAAAAAAAAGAACGTATAAACTTTATACGTTTAGTTGCTGCACGAGCTTTTTTCGGTCAAGACAATGGCAGCGGCATTGTGTACCATATACATTTATACCCGTCTAACGAAGGAACGGAAATCAAACCTGAGACCCTAAATACTAATTCTTATCGAAGGACCTAGCTAACCAATATAAATCATCGTATGAAACGCGGGGCCTAATAAATACTATAAACAATACATGCGGCTTGACATAACAATACAGAGGTGATAATACGACGGTGCGGAAGAACGTCAAGTGATAACAGACAGAAGGCGAGCTATGATAAAGAATGGAGAGTTGGGAAACGCATTTTTCTTCTACGTGTCAAAAGTTTGAAGAAAAGGTGAAAACACAGAGAAACGAAAGGCATGAAAATTTCAAAACGACCGGAAAACAGTAACACTACAGGAATATGCGTCGAGCGACAGAGAAAATGGGCCCGGGGAATTAAATAAAATTTATATATAAGATGACTCTTACTTTGATTCCTGCATTGCCCAGCAGCTCTAAAGTTCTACGAACATTTACTTGAAGTTTATCTTCAACTCCTGTTACACATAACAATTCCATTTCACGTTCTAAAGTGTCCACAACGGTCGCTACCCGTTGAGCACGACCTGTTACAGCTAATCTTGCTGAATTCAAACGAGACTGAAATATATATATATAACATTCAACACTAACATTAGGAACATAAAGAAATAATATAATATACATACTTCAAATTCTAAATACTGCTCTTCAGTCAAATTTTTTCGGGCCACTACCAATGTACGTAAACCTTCTCGTGCCATATTTCCACATTCTTCTTCTAACCAGTCTGTGTATTGGACTATAGATGACATGACTACATCTGCTCCTTTTAAATAGAATGTTATATCTCCAGTAGCTACATCTTTAACAATAATTCCCATGCGTTTGGTTTCTGATGTGAATGGAAACATTTGCAATATTGTATAATTAAGTATATCTCCATTAGAGGTCCGTAAATTAAGTGATGTTAAGTCTCTTTTAATTACAGCTAAGCCCACATCTTCGGTCCATTTTACTAATGCAATCTGTGATAAGTATAAAACAAATTTTATTATTTTAATGAATGTTTCAATATTTCATAAAGTAAGACATTTATACCTCATCTGGACTAGAAGCTTGATAAGTACATTGAGAACGAGAAATAAGACCTTCTCGAATATAATGTTGATCAGCTTCAGATCTGAGTTCCACCGGGCTATCAGTACTGAAACCAAATATTTATTATATTTTAAAAATATAATATAATATAATCATAACATGAATTTCAAATACTATTTAAAAGGACATAAACTAACATATTTCCTTGCACATTATTTTCAATAACAGGTGTGACATTATGACATAGTGCTATAGCTTTAACAGCATCATGAAGACGAGTTTGCTCAGAACGTCTGATTTTAAAAGATGTAGACCCCTGTGATAAATTACGATTGTGTGTGGGTTCAACTGCACCGCAAAATGTCATTTTCAATTGCTCAGCAACCTATAATAATAATATTATAAATTATAACAAAGTAAAAATCATAAATATAATATCTTACTTGGTCAAAAGACTCAGCACCATAAGATACAGTTCCTAGATGAAGTCGTTTAAACACCATTGAATTTTGAGTTAATGTACCAGTTTTATCTGAAAATAAGTATGATATCCGTCCCAGTTCTTCTGGTATTGTTGTACATCTAACTACTGTATCTGGCATATCTTTGTCTCGTTGCATTGACCATGAATAGAATGCTTTACCCATGTCTAAATTTACCCTCAAACTAAATTAAATAACAACAAATACATTATATTTTTGTTTTTATTTTTTATAAAATACCATTAATTTACCTGATTGGTATAATATATGAAAAAAGCAGTACAAATCTGAACATGTAACGATACCATGGACCACTGAAACCTTTTAAGCACATCATTACAAATGCTAGACCAACCACAGCACAAAAAAGGAGCTGGAATTTAATGAAATATATAAATAAAACTGAATAAAATTTTTTTTAACACTTATCTTACTTTAGTTAATTGATTTATTTCAATATCTAAGAGACCAACTTTACTACGAGGTTGTGAATTATTCATTACAGATCTAGTTTCAGCACCCGTATAAACCACAGCACCAAGTGCTGAACCATTGGCTACAACACAATTAGCCCACAATGTATTTTCTACATCAAGGCTCACTTCTTCCCCATTGTCTTGCTAAACAATAAATTGTAAAACATTAGAACTGTATGTGTTTGAATAAGAAATAAATACCTCTTACCCTTCTAAATGTTCCAATGAAACTGTGAATATCTCTTTGGGGTTTTTCAGCGAAAATTGTAGCTGTAATATCAAACAAACGTGCATCACAATCTAATTTTTGAGTATCTCCAATAGCAAGACGTAATTTCCAATCAGTTTCGCCATCCATTTGATCAGTTCGAACAAAGCAAGCACCAGATTTTTCAGTAGTTCTTAGTAACACCATGTCAGCAGGAACTCTTTGATCTTTTTCTACTAATACCTAAATTATAAATTATATTTATTACAGCTTTAGTTATAATTAATTTAAAAAACTCACCAAGTCGCCAACTTTAAGTTTTGATGATGATACATATTCAGTACCTATATTATGATCTTTACCACGTATAAGACGTTTGTATTTTTGAGAGTTAACCTCTTCATCTCTTTGCCATCTCCGGATATCATCAACACCTTCACGAAATAATGTGACAGCCAAAACAAATATCTAAAAATGAAATAATAAATATAAATAATACTTTTGAGAACCATATTTTTTGTAATATAAAATTATACCAATGGTCCCCAATATGTGTAGAGGTATCCCAATCGTAGTTCAGGTACAAATTGGCTCATGGCCATAAGGAGAAAATAAAGATTTAAAAAGAATTTGAACTGTTGATAAAGCACCTGGAAATATATTTCAATTAGTACTATATACTATAATCAATAAATCAAATTAAAATATTATACCTTTGGGAGGAATGTGATTATGGTATACTTCTGATTGCGAATGACATTTGGAGAATACTTTTCGGTACTTTGTTTCCCAATGACAATTGTCCGTGAAGTAAGCTCCTTCTTGCGGAAGCATTTTTGCCAAATCCATTGGCAAAATCTGTTAAAAAATATATATCTAATAATATTCTATACTATACATTTAAAAATATTAAGTTTTAAATACAATTTAATTCAAATTCAATTCCTATATATTATATAATTTATATATATTACCGCCTAAGATGACAGTTTAGATAATAACTAAGGAAAGAAAAATTATTTAAACAAATTAGTCATTAACAATTAACAAACAATATTTATGTTATGTTATATATAAATTGTAGCAGGTTATATTAGATTTTTTTGTTACAAGTTATATTATATATTATATAAGGTTGTAGATCATATTTTATTTGTTTCTATTCAAGACAACACTACACCCACACTTGTTATCTCCACCAGTGGTATCATTGGGGGGAGGGGCATTTGCTCCACCCTAAGATTTATGTGGGGCCGACTAATTTTTGAGGGCCCGATTGATCGGAAATTTTAAGGGGGACCGGCAAGGGTATACCTACATCGCGAAGAATGCAAAGACTTTTTTTTTTGCTTATTTACGTTTTTAAATATTTATTATTTATAAAGGGGCCGGTCAAAATTTTGCCCCCGCCTAGTAAAACCTGAAATGACGCCACTGATCTCCGCCTGACATACACGGAACATAACAAAATCAGGTTCCATATTTCAAATTTTATGGGTTATTGGTTGAGTCTTAGATATAATGTTATAAAAAAATAATAAGAATTATATGATCTCTGTTTTGTTGGAATTATTTTTTCGATAAATTAAATTTAAAGTTTATTATAAGTATATAAATAATGTAATAATGAAGTTATCGAAAAATAATTCCAATGAAATACTGATTATGTTATTTTCGTTAATTTTTATAAAGTCATAATATCCAAAACACAAACAATAACCCACAATATTTGAAATAGAAAACTAAATTTTGCTAGGTTTCACATGTCAGAAAACAAATGCGAGTGTCATCTTAAATTAAAACTGAATGGACCTATAAAAATAAGTATAATATATAAAATTATAATTTATATAATACCATATAATATATAATTATATGGGAGACAAAAATTTAATAACTGTAAGTACCGAGCATTTATATAATAAATAAATATGTGAAGATACAAAATATTTTAATTTAAATTATTAGATACAATACTATACAATTTTTAAATTATAAAATTTTTTTAGTATAAGTTAGGAAATACTAGCCAACTATAAGAAATTAATTTCTTTTAAACTATTACAATATTATTTATTTATTGTATAATATTAATATTAATCAAAAACAATTAATTAGGGGTTTTATAAAATAGCTTTAATAATCATTAATCATTATTATATTAATTTAATTAGGTGTTGACTAATTAATAGTTATCATTATCAAAGACGGTAACATATATATATATATATATATATATAGGTATACACCTATATATATTGAATTAACAATTTATTCGGAACTCGCGTCGTATGCTATCTACCTGTGCTTTATATGTTATCTACCTTTCGGGTGATATCTATTTTATACGGAGACTAATAATGCTGGTATTACCGTATAATTATAAACATAAATAATACACTATACAGCCTACACTAATACAGTTAGTAAACATATGACTTTTGGTTTGGCTGGTAAAAGTGGTGTGTGCTTAAATTATTTTATTATACTGCTAAAGTATGCCAAAAAGTTAATTCAAATAATGAAGTATATGGAGGGGCCCTTAAAGAGTATATGAAGAATACTCGTGATGGAGAAGGTAAAGTTATTAAAGAAAAGTGCTTACGTTGTCAGTAGAAAGGATGCCAAACATTTCAGTCTATCAGAAAACAAAATAAATTCTTTACTTATGTCGACGTAAACGGAAAAAACAACAATGATCTAAGTTTGTGTCCAGATGCCCAGACGACACCTACAATCTACAGATTGTGGGGTGGAAAATTGTAGATAACATACAACGCCAACACACAATTGTGGTAGATACATTTTTCATGTAGATAGCATACGACGCGAGTTCCATTTATTCAATAATTATTTTTCCTAACTACTTTTATGAATCTACACAAAAAATTCCAAATTTAGAAAGATTAAGTTGAAATTAATAATTATTTTATTATTAAATAAACATGGTAACAAAAAAATGAAACATTATATATAAGTATGTACAAACCAGAGTAAAGTTAATCACTCATATACATACATTTTGTAAATACCTATATATAACTCGAAAATTCAAGTATTACAGGTACTTCTATTTAGATATTCCTTTTTGGCATATTACGTTTAAAAGTATTTTATTATTTACAATCGTTTTCATTGTGCAAATATATAAACAAAAAAAGCAAAAAATTATATATTTGAAGTAGTAGATTGTTTATTACATAAACAAAACACATGCAAACAAATTAACTTATGTGAAAAGCTAAGCCATTATAAATAGGTAATTAATTACATTTATATTAATAGAGGAGGTTAAATAAAATAAAGCAAATATATCTACATACATAATATATACATATTTAAAACAAATCACTACATTGAAATTCTAATTGACTATATTAAGCTTGGTGTGTTAAAAAAACACGCTATCACTTCAATATTAAATTTAAATACTTAGTAACAACTAATTTCACTGTAGTAATATAATTTCAAAATATAATTTAACTTGTTAAATTTCTGTGTTAGTCGTGTTTAATACAGGCCTAGGTTAGGTTCACCTAACCTTAAACAGCAGCCTACAAAAACAAAAATTAATATAAAAAAAGGGTGAGCTATAAATTTGTTTTAATTTAGTAATATATTGAAAAATACAATTATAAAATATTTAAATCATTTTTATACTTGTAATAATAAAAAAAAAAAAACAGCAAAAAACATAAATATGTAAGTAGGTATATAAATTATATCAATGTGTAGCAAAGTTGAATATTTAAAAAAATTAAATGGTTTAAAGTTATCATTCATAAAATATACAATCAATAATATTTTTAAATATGAAGGTATATGTATATTATAACATATTAGGTACCTACTTAATAATTTCATTTCATTTCGACATTAATACAAAATATTTAATATTTTATGTGGAATAATTTAATTAACAATAGAAACAAATTAATTTGTTGTACCCATAAATAGATAAAGTACTAATAGAAATTTAAATTTAGTATGAAAGGTATGCACAAGTTTATCCTACAATTAAAGCTAATCAAATTCCAACAATTATATTGAAAAGTATATCAATCTATAATACAAATGTTTATAAATCAATATTTATAATACAAATGGTCTCTATAATTAATATAGGTATTACGTAAACTGAAATTTAATAAAATAAGGTTAAACATTTAAAACTATAAGAAATAAATATATGACAAATTTCAGATTTTAGATACTTTAAGATAAAATGTCATCTAATAAGCTTATTCATTTAAATATTATTAAGTTAAAACAATATAAATATTATGTTATGTTTATCACATTTTGCTCACCCTTTTTGAGATTTGTTAGCCCAGCTAGGTTTTGGTATACCTAACTACATGTAGTTAGGCTATTATAATATTATATTAGTAATAATACCAAATTAGGGTCCTACCTTAATTTACTTTTTTTCTCTTCTGTCATGACTGTAAAAATATTAACAGGCAGAAGAATGTGTCACAATCTGAAATAATAGGACACAAACTCCATGAAATACGACAAACATGTCAAAGCACCATTATGGCCTAGGTCTTTTTGTCATACTTTTAACATAAACAAGGAAAAAACAAAATTATTTATTGGATTTGGGATATTTTTAATGTTTATATAATATAAAAATAGAAAATAGGACAACAAAAAATTAATTAAACAAACAATGATACTAAAATTATTTCAACTTAATAAATAAATAGGTAACGGAAAAAGTTTACTTTCAAAACTATCATTGCAATAAACCATAATTGAGTTTTCTTTTATTTATTACGAGTTTAAAATATCTGATTAGGTACCAAGCACTTGGATGAGGTCTTATTTGAAAATAAGACAATACATAATATTATAACTCATGCGACATAAACTTTTCATTTATATTTTATATTAAATATCATGTTGACTAATTTAGGTATAAAATGTAAACGGGTAAAAGGATACATGCAACAACATTTGCAGGGTCACTCAAGAAAAAAAATTAATATTTTAACAACTAAACTTAAAATTACAAAATTAGTAAAAATATTTTTATTAGATACTTTGCCTATTAATTATACACTAGGTACCTATCATTTTTGACACCTTTAATAGCCTGTAAAATATTTAATAATCAATTGTAACTTATAGTGACTAATGCAAAACACAATAATTTCACTTTTAATTTCCAAAAATTTTAGTGCCTAATTAATATAACAAGTAAAAATTGATTACCGGTACTAGACCTAGTTTACTTGAATAAAATTGCTTATATAATTTATTAAACATTTAAAATTATTTTATTTAAACTGTTGAATTTGCACCTTTATTAATTGAGGTATCAATATCATCATCATATCATAGTCTGTTAATACTTTATAATTATTGTACAGGCTATGTATCTAAACTACATTTACATAAAGTTAGTCGTTGACATAAATAATAGTACAATAATATAGCTACAATACTTCCTTGTTAAAACCCTAAACCAAATTAAATTAATATAAAAAAATTAAAATTAAATATAGGGAAGTAGGTAAAGGTATTTGTAATCTCCATATTATATCCCACAATAAAATATAGTAACTAAGTCATATTCCATTTTCAACGTTGATAAACTATTTAGTGATATGATGAGAATTTTGAAAATATTTAATCAAAATTTGCTGTTCAAATATTCTATTGAATGTGTTTTTTTTACTTTATAAACATCTATAAACAACTCTTCGAACATATTAAAAATGTAAGAAAACAATTTGAAATTAACTTTATGAAAAATTCAAATCTGTTTTAGAATCCTTATTGTGCCATTAGATTGATTTGTATGTTGAGAATAGAATTTGACTAAATTTATTATTATGTGTGTGATAGGTAGAGTAGAAAAGACTGAAAATCCCAACTTCCTATCTCATCATTAACTTAAAATTCAATCCATTATACTACATTAATATACTAAAAGTGTATTTAAAAAAACAAGTATTTTAAAAACAATCTCAATTGATTATGATTTATTTTTCAATATTATAGAAAACTACATTAGTCCACAGTATGTTAAATATCCAATCTCTTTTAAAATTTTCGAGGACATTTTTTATAGTAAGTACCAGTATTTTATAATTACTAGATAGAAATTAAAAAATAATTATGTACCTGGTAGTAATAAATTTCAGGTATGATTTTGTTAAAAACATAAGTTCTGTTTAGGTAATTAAATATTATAATACCTATTTACATTTTAATCAAAAAATAGGTATTTAAGAGGCCTCTACACAACTGATTTTTAAGGGGTTATGAATAAGCAATTTTTATGAAATTTTAAGAAAAATTAAAATCAAACAAATTAAAAATATTTAAAAAAAAGATCGGGTCAGTACCATTTTTTACTGTTGTGTAATCACAATATTTATTAAAATACATAATTACGCAATTAAAAATACTGTGTAACTTTTAAAAACACATAGAAATGAAATTGTACAACTGTTTGAAAGAGCCGATTTTTAAAAATATGTAATTGGTAAATTCAAATGTAAGAAATATATACCTAAAAAAAAAACATTATTTTGAAAATTTAATTCCAACAAAACATCAAAATGTTTTCATCTTTTGAACAATGCATAATTTATGTCTCAATGTTTATTGTAGAATTTGTAGCATTTGAATTACGAAAATACTATTTCGCTAACAAAATTTGTTAGTGTTTAATCGAGTGTTTAATAGAGTAAGTACTTGGCACTTAATATATAGGTACCTACCTAATAAATTTAAATTTTTATATAAGTATCTAAGTAGTATTTTAATATTAAAATGCATAAATACGTATATATATTATATACTTTGTACCTAATTCAGATCAATAAATATGCTATATAATATGGATTACACGGATAAATTATTCTTAAATGTTATAGGTAATACCATCATTATTATTTACACAATCGATTTTGGTTATAATATAGTAATTTATTTAGGAATTGATTATTTTAGAAACTTGTAATTTATATACTTGTTTATATAGGTACAGAATATGTATAAATAATTTAGCATTACTTTCAAATTCAATACATCCATCATTCTTTTTTTTAATATTTTTTATTACCTATACCTACCCAGAATAATAAAAATGGATTAGATTCGCAATCTAGATTGTATATTTTAATCCAGATTACAAATTGGTCAAAACAATATATATATATATATATATATATTATAGAAGTAAAATTAATATATATTATAAAAATAATATATAAAAAAAAAGAGTAAGTACCTATTTGCCAATGGTATTTAAAAAAAGATTATTAGGTAGTAATAACTAGTTTCGACTATAAGTCATCATCAGGTTATAAATGAATAATAAAAAACAAAAAAGGAATAGGTACCTACAAAAGAAAATATTAAAATTAATAAACATAATACATAAGTAGACCGTAGAGTATACTAACTAATAATAAGCTTAATATATTATATTATAAGTGTACCTACCTATATTCTTTTTTTTTTTTATTATATTAAATTATTTTTCATATTTTTTTGTATTTGTACTTTGTTTTTTTATTATTCATTTGTTACCTGATGATGACTTAAAGTAAAAACTAGTTTTTACTAATAATATTTTTTTCAATACTCTCGGCATATATTTTTTTATATAATATACCTACCCGAGTACCTACCTATATTCATTTTACTTATATAAGTACTTATATTAAGTATAATGTTATTCTTTATAGTATACCTACCTATATTTATTTATATTTTTTATAAAAGAATTAGGTACATTTTTTTAATATTATATAGGCATTACATATAAATTATTGTATATTTTATGGATAGATTTTAGAATATAGATTGTATAATAAATAATTGTATTTATTACTAAACAGGCAAAATAATTTTCTAAATTAAAAAATATTCCTATACTACCTAGGTATATAAAAAATATAGATATACACAATCAAATATACATGTGTTTGAATATTATATTTAGGTACATAAATTCATGTAAGTGCTTATTATAAATCATGATGTATTAGGTAAATTATGTAGGTATTCATATTATTTATTATAAATTAAGCAGCATAAATTTAAATTGATAATATAGGTATAATTAGTAGGTATTATGTGCAATGTACATAATAGAAATTTGATTACAATTCAAGTTATCATTCGAGTACATATTATATGGTAGGTAACCAACTTTTGATATTCAATAATTTTATAAAAATAGTTAATACCTTAATGAGTACCTACCTAAAATAATTTAATTAAAAATTTTAAATAGGTATATATAATTTATATTTTACATTTTTATACCTATACAAATTAAAATAGTAACACTTACCCCACTTTGATTTAGTTCATAATCTCATGAGAAATTTTGAAATAACTAAAATTCTTCAGGTCGTAAATTTTCTTATTTTTCTTGAATTTCAGAAAGGGTTTAACCCCCAAAACTCCCTTGATTTCACTCTGGTACTATGGTAGGGATAATTATATAGGTTTTATGGTTTTTAATCATTTTACATTTGAAAATTTTATAAATTATAAGTCTTACTGAGGTCTGAGGATAAGGCTGGTTCTAGTAAGTATATAGGTAGATATTGGTAATGAATTAAAGAAATTATAAATTAACATAATTACATAGATATATATTTAACAAAAATAATTTTATTTTATAATACCCACCTACCTAAATAAATTATTAATTATAGTTACGTAGGTAAGATTTTATTATTCTCATATTATCAACCCAATTATTACATTTTGTGTACAAAATGGCTAGGTACAAATAAAAATTGATTTGTTTTGTTGAGTAAAACGGAAATAATATAAAATAGGTAAGTAGGTACCTACCTAGACACATTAAAAATGTCACTCAGATATTGCACTACTAAAAGTAAACCTATTAGGTACGTAAATATGATTTGCGTATACATAAAAATGGACAATATTTTCAATCATATTATGTTAAGATGATAAGATAAAGAACACAAAGAACTAGTCAGTAGTCACACATTGATTCATGATTCATGAGTAGGTAGTATGACACACATCTTCTCCTTCCTATATAAAGATAATAAAGAATATTCTAAGATCTTAGAATTCTTCAACAATTAAGTAATCACTTTAGTTTAAAAAAATATTATCAATCAAAATATTTTATGTGATTTTAGATTAATAGGTGAGGTAAGTAAATTAATGTAAATTATATATAAATCAAATACCCGGGTAGGTACATACCAACTAACTAAATACATATTTTTAGCTTTTTATGTAAAGTAAAAATATTAGTACAATATGTTGACAATATGAGGAGCATAATATTATGATCAAATTTTCAAAATCATTTAAACAATTAGGTGTAGGTATACCTAATTATACAATGATAACAGATAGCTATTTAAAAAGCAAATTACCCCTCAACTTAATAATATTTACATATAGGTATCTGTGTAAAATAAATTAAACAAGATAATAAATTAGTTAGTAAGTACCTATTCAAAATAGGCATATCAAATATAATATTAATAAATACCTTTAGGCTTTAGGTATTAATAACCAATAACCAATTCCCAATAAATGCAATTATATCCATATTTAAAGATTTGTCGAGTTGTTAACAATATTTCTTGTAATCATTCAAGCACAAATTAATTTATTAACTGCTAGTATTTATGCAGATATATATTGACATTAGCTCAATAATCAATAATTTCCAAAATAGTTGTTATTCAAAAGAATGTACACAATTATTTCCAGGAAACCCCACAGCGTTAAAGAAATGCAGATATTTTATGAGGTTTATTCATGCCCAACTAAATTTTAAATAATTAAAAAATTAATTTTTAAATATAATAAATACAGGCATATATAGGTAGGTAGTATATATTATATATTATACAGGTAAACACTGATCAATTAGGTATGAATAAGGAAACTAAAAAGCAAGTGTTTTTATTTAATAGCTTAACCAGTTTTGAATATTAATACCGCTGAAGTTTATAAAATCCAAATGGGTACCTATAGGCTATATTAATATATATATATAGAAAATAATTTATTGGTACAATATTGAATATTTAATTTACAATATTATAAGGTAAGAAGGTAAATAAGAAAAATAAATGTCTCTAATGTGTAAGTAGGTACCTATCTAAATAATATAAAATGAACAGCATTCAAGATCTAAAATCAAATCAACAATATAGTTTAAATTGATTATTCTATTAACCTAAAATTATGATATAGGACATAGGTACATAGGTACTTACTAACAAAGTAACTGCACTACATTTTTAATTATAGTAGGTACATATCATAATTTGAACATATGGATACCTGATTACGAACCTAATTATTTATGAAAATAATGAAATACCTAAAATATTTTTCTGAAAGACAAAAGGTACCTAATGATTTTTTGTGATTTTAATTAAGGCGTACCTACCTATTTGAATAAATTTAAAGATTTTAATAGACATCGAAGATTTATTGAAAAATACCATTACAGAATAATATAATAGGTGCCATCTTGAGATGTGAAAAGGAAAGAAAAACATTAAAGTAGGTACCTAGGTAGGTAAATGTGTTACTTGCCTAAATGAGAAATAATGCAGATACAATAAAAACAAATAAATAAATGAAAATATGGCAATATGCGATAGAAAATAAAAACAACGCACCAATATCGCTCTGGTCCAGGGGACAATCAGAAAGGCATAAGCGTTGCGAAATACGAATAAGGGGGGGAGGGGGCAGGGCTTGAGAAGGGACATATTATTATAATAATTGTGTATGTGTGTCATGTGGAAAAACGAGGAAGGAAAAAGAAAATATGAGGAGATTCTAAGTTTATTATTATTAGGTAGATATTAGGTGACAATGTTGTAAGTATATTGTTGACGGTTGGTGTTATTGTACGGTATATTTAGATATTTTGTGTGTTAACGGTATAAACAAGAGACGGTGTTGTCAAACCTGTTGAAGACGTTATTGGTTTCCCGAGGCTTGTTCAAAAGCGGAATGTCCTCTTTGACGGTCAGTGTGGTCGTGGACGAAGACGAGTTCATTTCCACCAAACAGACACCTGCGCCGGCGGGTGAATCCATAAAAATCAATCACATAATTCGGCGATTGCGCCCGTTACAATAAATTGGAACGGAAAAAAACAAAACAAACAACAACGGAAAAGTGGAGAATAAAAACGGCACACACGACGGCGGCGGCAGACCAAGGGAACAAGGGGGACGCGCGGGAATTATAGTGCGAATCGTACGCGCGGATAGTGTCGCCACAGCTATTATATGCGTTTATCCCCGGCCATTTTCCTGTACGACGACGACGACTAGGTGTACTCGCTATGTTATTGTAAAACAATGGGCACCACCGCAAATTGTCTCGAAATATGAATAAATTTTGTTGAAAAAAGTTCGAACACGTAGGTAGGCAGGTAAATTTTATTTTTCCTCACGTTATTACACAACGGTGCTTAATGTTATAATATTATTATCATCGGCATTCACGCGCAAATAGAGAGACGAATGGTTTTTTTTCTTTTTTACAAGCACAAAATAAATAACAATTATCGCGAATGTCAGTATGATAGTAGGCGCACACTGTAAAAACGAACAACACTCTCGGTCGTGGGTCGGCGGGCCACTGGAGAGGCGGCGCGGAGGTAGAATAGAACGATGACGATAGAGACGTATGTGTGGGGGGGGAGGTGGGGACGGAGTCGATGGACGTGGCGGCGGCGGCGGCGTAACCGACAGCCCGTTCCGTTCTCGTTCGTGTTCCGTCGCCCAATCTCTATCGCGTAGGCGAACGCAAATAACAACAAAACGAACGTCACATCGACGTGCACGGGAATTCGTATACGCGCGCGAATGTCAAGGTTCGAATCCGTGGCGCAAACGCGCACAGTCCCATCAGTTCTTCCATGACTACCGCCGTCGCCGTGCAGGTGATAACGGGAATACGGGAATACGGGATACGCAGACTCGACCTCCGATCGTAGACATGTAAATTTATAATTTATATATCTATGCACATTTATGGCTCTGATACGCGATCGGAAAACGAAAATCAATTTTATTTCATTCCGACTACCGATTCGAAACTTTCTACTTCAATAACACCACGTCATAATATCGCTTTTATAATACGTATTCGAAAATACGCAGTAATATATTTATTCAATATTAGATAATATAATTTTATATGGATATAATACCCACAATATACCTATACGTATTTGTATAAATATGTAATTTTTTGTTATATTTTTCCTAAAAGTTTCAAGATTGAAAACGAGTTCCCCCGCAATGAATTAAAAGAAATAGCAACATTGTCCCGTTATGGTCGAGAAGACCACTCTAAAAATAACAATATGATAAACGTACACACGTAGAACACCATTGTAAACATTTGAAAAAAAAAAATTTATTTAGTTTTTGCATTTTTATTTTTAAATTTTATTTGTATTTATAAAATATCTATGTAAAATTCATATGTTGGCTGTAGTTGTTTATGTGATGATTATCAGAAATAAAACTTAAAAGTTTTTTTTTAGAATCCAGTTGAAGTTTTTATGGTCAGTGAACAGAAAATTTAAAAAAAAAATTAAATATAAATATAAGCTATAAAAGTGGTCATTTGAAAAAATTAAGAAAACTAGAAAAACAACCAAAAACGTAATATATACAGTAAAAATTTTAATTATAATTTTCGATTATTTGTAACTTGGAACTAAAATATGAATTGTACTTCGATATTTTAGAAACATATTTCTAATAAGTAATAAAAAATTTTTGAAATTTTCAGTGGTATTCCTCTTTAATGTCTAATGGAGTAACAATGAGCTTATACTATTTTATTGTGGTGTATTCTGACAAATAACAATATAATTATACCTACTATCATTGATCTAAAAGTCAAAGGTAAAAGTACTATAGCTATATAATATACTACACAAGTCTACTACAACTACTACTAACACTAAAACAACTAATATACTATACTACTACGGATTTTGTTTATATTGTATAAAAAAACTCTTGTACATTTGTTGGATTTTGATTTTGTGTATTATAAAATCATATTACATAGGTACCTACCTACCTATATTATCAAATTGACTATCACTCTAATCAATAATAATGAGTTAATTTTTACGAAATATATTTTATAAACATTTATAGATTGTCTCTGGATACCATGACTTACCCGATGCATATTATTTATTATTGTGCTAGTCTATATAATATTATGTCGATTCAGAAAGTTCGTATATGACCTATTAATTTTGTTTGAATACATTATTTTACGCCCCAAAACACACCCGGTTAGATGGCATTGGCCGTGAGTCATTAGTACGTTTCCAAGCCACTCTAAACACACTGCAAAACACTTCCAACACCAATAACGGCAAAAATTCACCAACTTATTGGGAGGGGGGGGGAGGTTAATATCCGGGTATACCGCCGAGTGTATAGGAGGATACTTGCCCGCAAAATAGCAGCGAAGACACCCTCGCCCATCTGCTCTTGTAGTAGATGTTGTGCTTCTTGAACGGCGTCATGTCGTCACTGGACAGAAAACAGTCGGAATCGTCTCCATCGAACTGTCTCTCCGCTTGGCTCAACAACAACGGTATGCTCTCTGTCTGCAGACTTTTTTTCACCTAAACGAATGGATAGGTACCAAAAACGCATTATGTCGCATTTAATAGTATTGCACGGCTTCGGTATTTGGTACTCACTCGTTTCATTTAAGTACAGTGTCGTCGATAATTTGTCGGAAATCGAAATGAACATTTTTTGTTTTATTTCAATATATACGCCGATCAATCTCGACGGAGGAGTCACCGTCGTGCGGATGTTCGTACATTTCGCGAGGGAATTATGCCGGAGACGGTCGTGTACGGCAGCGATACGACGAACGTTCTACACCGAAAACAGTGTAATAATTTAGTCGACGTCCAATATCGTTTACGGGTTTGTTTACTTTTATACGACGAAACATTAAAGGCAGGTCGCAAATGGCGAAGGAACAATAATAATAAACTCGATACCCAATGTAAAATTTGATTAGCGATATCATGTCAATGCTGCTGGCTGTAATCGACCGGCTGCAAAAACGTTACCACCTTCATGTACGTCGATTTTTTACTCGGGATTATGCGATGCCCTCGAGCCTCCGTCAAGCCTAATTTTAACTGTGATGATTATTACCCATCATGTGATATTTTTTAAATACTAAATGTTTGTTGCCTATAATTTATACTTAAAAATAACATATTATTATACGAATCTCACTGCTGCACGTTACTGCACAATACGCACATATAGGTAGGTACCTACTAACTAATAGCTACAGTTACTTTCTAATGAGTTTTATGTAAATTATAAGATAGGCAATTTTTTAATTTGTTCGGCTTTGTATTTTTGTTGTGTGAGGTATAAATCGTTGTTATTGTGAGTGTACGTCATACATTAAAATACACTGGCCATTACTATGTTGCCTCCATGATCCGTAATAAATTTAATTAATACAAAAAAAATCATAATTTTGATCATCTGCCTTCTATTTTAAAAATGTATGTGGTAAAAAAAAAAAACAGAATAATATAATTTATACGAAATATAAATAATAATTTATATATAAATATTATTATATAATAACGCATTTAGAACTGTTTTTAAATTTTAAATTGAATAATTTAAACGCCGGAAATTTATGGAAATGCCAAAAATTTACTGTCGAAATAAACTAATTAAATATAAGTGTTTAGACATTGTGTTATAGACATCGATTTTTTTATTTTTAATATAGGTATCTATTGGTTTTTTTTTTTTGTGCATTTTTAGATTTAGGTATCTATATTATTCGATATTCCAATTTTTTCATGTCCTAAAAAAAAAGTTATACAATCAATAATATAAGAAAAATATAAAATTAACAAAACCATTAACAGTAATTACCTACCTATCTACCTAAGTAAAACACTATTAACTTTTTGAGAACACGAGATAATAACCTATTCAGAATTAACCCTAAATATTAAAAGATTGCGTAGGTATTATTTGGTTATATAAAAATGTAATTTGATTTTACATTAAATGTAGGTAATTATTTAAATGAAGGTCATCATCAATATTTTGTCATCGACTTTAAAAAATATAAATACCTACAAACACTTGCGCATTTATTCATTATTTATAATGAAATTCCATTTAGTTTCACGAACTTTGCCACTACCGATGACACCATTATATAGGTAGTGATTGGAATTTGGAAAGATGATTTTAGATGTGCAGCATGAATATTGTTAAAACATTTTTTAACATGGGATTAGGTACGTGATAACTACGTCATAACTAATAAATTGGTTTAACGGTAAACAATAGGCACTTACGAAATATATATTGACTGTATGAAAACCAAAATCGAAATTGAAAAATAAGTTTACAACCTTGTTAAAAATGTTACATTTTGATTTAAGAATTTTTTTTATGATTCTGATCAAGTTTCATTATTTTTGAAATTGCTAAGTTAACTTTAACCATAATACCTGTATAATATTAAAAATTCGACTGTAGTTTTAAGTTTTAAAATAGTAGGTACCTATATGTCAGCTAGTATATTATGTATAAGTACTTACATTGAAGTATATATACTATAATAACTATATATAGTACTTATATTGTAAATTTGTATATAGCCATATAGGTACATACAACCTATAATAAGTATTTAAATAGACTAAATAGGCAATAACTATAACAAGTTCATTATGTATATTATATATATATATATATATATATATATATATATTATATACTTATACCTAAAATAGATATATATTATTATATATACCTACCTATATTAGGTATGAATTATATAGTTGTTTAAATAAAATGTATAGTAAATTGTAAGTATTGTAAGGTACCCATAATACTATATAATTATATATTTATATTACTTTAAATTTTAATTATTTATTTTTATTCATTATTTAATTATATATTTATATTTAAATATTTATAATACATATAATAAATAAATATACATTATACCGAATAAAAATATGACAACATTGCACAGAAATCGCAAGTAGAAAACAAGCAATATTCTTCAAATGTGCAGTACAATGTAAGTATTGTACAGCACTGTACAATACACTATTACATTACGTATTTACCTAACGAAAACCGTATACAGGGTTTCTCTGGATATATTTTTAATTCTTTAGGCTTTATTAAATATAAGTATACATACATTTTACAAATAATTTATAATATTAAAAATAAAAAGCCGGTCTGCAGTTTGGATGGAAGTTATTTCACTCGGCGGATAGGATACTGGTGACCAATAAAGACGTCCTAAAAAATATCAACTGGGAGGGAGGGGCAGGGCCATCCCGAGAGGGGGTGTTTTACTTTTCCCCAAAATTCGGAAAATAGTAGAAAAAGTCGATGGCTATTTTTTTTTTTTTTTTGCTTATTCACGTTTTGAATGAAATATTTTGGAGTTTTTTCGGAAAATTATGCAGTGATGAAATATTTTTGGGAATTTTAAGTCGCAAACTATAAATTATTAGGATTTTAATCGGTAAAATGGGAAAAAAGTTGACTAGCTTTTTCTTTTGGTTATTTTAAGTTTTTGAAGAGATTATTTTTTTCACATTTTTACTCCCCTCCCTCAAAAAATCTTTCTTCAGGACAGCCCTAGGGTAGGACACAATATTTATAAGATATAATATATATATATATATATATACACACACACACTCACACACATATGTACACAGGTATATGTATGTATGTATATTTGTATAAATCATAAGAAATAATATACACTTTATTGTGTATAATAGGTATATTATAATAAACCTGTCTTTTCAAATACCACTACTTTTATAACATGTTCACAATTTTTAAATCGCATTTGTCAAGAATAATTATTTTGTGGAGGACGACAAATCGTGATAATAGATCATATACAATATTCAACATTTCAAACTATTATTATTTACAGTATTTTAGTACTTACATAAATAATGATTTTTCATTGAAAAAAAATACTTTTAAAAATATTTATTAAAATACACCATATACAAACATTGGCTCAAATAGCGGGGGAGAATGGTCCTCTCCCCCCTGCAGGCCTCCCCCCTTACTGGTGACAAATGTATTAAATTTGAAAACAATGATAAATTATTACTTTTGATAAAAAAATTCTCGATGGTAATATTATTTTTCGATTTATAAAAAGTTAACGTTATTTTTAGCCGTTTTCTGGAAATAACAGGGAGAAATCGAAAAAATGAATTTTTTAAAGTATACCAACTACATAAAATAAATTTGCTACCATAAATCTTTTCACTCAAAAAGTGTAGGTATACAATATATACATACACATAATTCTTCTTTGCTTTCTCTCCCAACTCTTTTGGGTCGGCTACTCTAATCCTACACTTTCACTTAACTCGATCCCTGCATCCTCTTAATTTACTCCCACCCTCTTCATATCACCCTATGATTTAACATACATTTCTTTTACTAATCTTACTGCCTCTATCTCTCCTTTACTTAAAATATACACAAGTCATCTAAATCTATTCTCTCTCATTTCGTCTACTATCAAAGACCTCCTATATATAGTATATACTTATACACTCATTTCTTACTTTGTCTTCTCATAGATTTATGTACTCATGCTCTATGTTCTATGTTCGTATTTATTTCTCAACATTCTGATCCATACATCACTGCAGGCCTCATCACTATCTTGTAAAATTTACCTTTTAACCTAATTGAAATCCTTTTGTCACATAAAATACCTGAATCTTCTCTCCATTTCATCCATCCATACGTAATCCTATGTTTCATATCTTCCTCGAAACCACCATTCTTCTGTAGAACAGATCCTAAATATCTACTTAAAACTCCTAAATACACCCACTTAATCCCCACTAAACTTCATTATCTACATTCCTTTCCCTATTCACTCCGTGTTCCTTTTCACCAAAATCAAACTCAATATATTCTGTTTTCCCTCCACCTTTTAAGTCTACCATTCACTCTCTCAAGACTCTCCTACCAGCACTATATCATTTGCAAACCATATAAACCATGATACCTCACACCCTGTATATCTTTTTTTTATTTAATCCATTACATCCAAGAATTAAATTAAAAACATTTTCTAACAACTTAATAAATACTAGTAGGAATACAATAATACAATATTTACTTTATTTGATTTTAATAATTTTTGTTTAAGCGTAGGTATATAATACTGTGGTAATGATACAAATATAAAGTAAGTATAAAATGTAAGTATAAAATATACTAGCACTGATTTTTATGATTGAACCACATCTTATAAAGTTATTTTAAATTCGATATTTGAACCTGACCGAACCAAATACTCTATAATATCATGAGAGGAATTCCCACAATTCCCCTCTAGAGTCTAGAATCTAGATTTATACCACTGGAATATGTATCTATTGGCTATTTCCAGAGATTTATAAAATAAATGGTTTATATAAATATAAAATACAAATATTATTGTAAATAGGTTTAACCTTATTTATATTTTTCTATTAGGTATGGTATATACCTACTACGTATATATATGCCTACCCAAGTATGTACCCACCTCGCTGTAATATAATATCTATATAAACATAATATAATTTAGATAAGAATCATCAAGGCTATCGAACTAGGAAAGTATAATATTATTATCCATCGTAAAACGTATTATAGACTAGGTGCACTTAAATTGATCATTGTAAACCATTTATTTTTAATTTAATAATAGGTAGCTAATTTAGCTTATAATATTTCGGTATTACATCTATATGTATTATGTAGGTATTAAAATAATTGATTTTCAAATTTCAATTTAAGTTTTTTCCTATTTTACTTAAACCAAAAAAATTAACCACTATAATTTAACTTCAAATCGAAAAATATACCAAGACAGTAATAATTAAATAATAGCGATACTGACAACTTAATTAGTCTAATACTATATATGTAGAATTAATGGAATTATAATATTTTTTATAGTAGACATAATATAAATACCTAAGTATATAAAATAATTAATATATATATATATATATATATGTGTGTATGTATGTGTGTGTAGGTACCTATATTGTAAATTGTAAAATGATAAAGTTTAATAACTTGTGTGGCCTATGGATGACAATAATAATTATTTGAAATTATAGCCTCGACCTTGTCTGCTGCAATACAATATATCTACAATGTACCTACTCGTAATATATGTATTATCATTGATTATATATAGTATACTATATATAATCAATGGTATTTTATGTACCTAAATTAGTCATTATCTATATAATATGTAGCCACGGCTGGGCGTGAAATATGAACATTATAGGATATGGACGATAAAATATAGGTCAATGCTACTTTATAGTAATACATTTTAATTAGATGTACAGTTTTGAGTTTATAATAGACGTATAATTATAAACAATTTTACATATCATTTAATGATTTTATATTTCATTTGGCTCCATAATATGTAGATTTTTAAAGTGTATAGACAGCAGACATGCCTATATATTATATATATATATTAGAATCCAATTATTGTAATACAGCGTTTAAACATAAAAGCAAGTACATTAAATTATTAAGAATGTAGATATATAACAATAGATTTAATCTATGGTACCTATAACTATATTATAAACTATCATTTATAGTTGCATTTGGTATAGCCAGCTAAACTACAATAGTGGTATAAAATATAAATATAAATACATTAATACATTACAGAGGAGGGCTTAATAAAGTGATTCAGAGTATTTAAAAAATTTAAAGTAATAATAACCTCGTAAGTCGTAGGGTCTTAAAATATTTTCGGAAACTCCCTCCACTCGAGAATAATTTAAAGCTAAAAATGCAAAATAATAATTAGGTACCTACCTACAGATATTTTGAATCGCCGTAATTCACATGTGTAGATACCTACAGTTAAGTTAGTATTGCACTGGACTTGTATAAAAAAAATTTAAAAATTAACATTCAACACGAATAGGTACTGAAAAACTATAGGTAAGAGAATTGAGAAATGACTTCAAAAATTCTAAAATCATCATCTATAGATTCTATTTCTATAGATTTATAGACAGGTAGATAATATATTAGCTACATTGCATAGATAGGTACCTATCAATAGGGAATAAATATCATACCTATACGGCTATACCTATAGTAGGTACATATGGTTATATTACGTTTGTTATGTATTTCTAATGGTTAAAAAATGTTGCACGAGAAGAAAATCTACGTTTCAAATAAAATATTTTTTTATGAGATGTGTAAAAATGTTGGAGAGGCTTAGTCCCACATTAAGTAGTTACCTTTCCAGAATTACAAAAATTGTCTAAATTCAGATAGTAAAAGTTGGTCCTAGGACAGGTTAGAGTATTATTATTATTATTTTAAATTTAAAAGCAAAGATAAATCAATAGGTAATCATGACAATTTTATTTTTATGAATCTTGTTATTTCCTACAGGTAAATTTATAAAATTTTTCCGTTATAAAATGTACTTTTTTTTTACGCTTATAAAAAATATTGGGAATTCCAAAAATTACCTTTTTATATACTTTATAAAGTACTAATTAGAACCAATTTTCTATCAAAAAAACTCTTCACTCCAAAACTTCAGATCAACTATCCTTTCCCCCGAAAAAAATGTATGTAGACATAAAAGATACACAATGTTAAAACCAATAGGTACAATCTAAAATTAAGTGTGTAGATTCCAAATATAACATATTTTTTAAAACTGGTAAATTGAAGAATATTCATTAGGTACTTCAAATATTACGTCACTATCTTACAAAATATTCTTATAATCGATTTTGTAGTAGTTTTTACTTTTTATACACTTAGATACTTAGTATTGATAGACCAGTCAATAAAGATATAAATTTGGCAAATAGTGGAAATAAGTATTATGTTAAGTTATACTATTTATAATATTTATATAGATTATAGGTAGCTCATCCGTTCAGAAATGTTTTATGGAAAGAAATAATTTATGTCTATGCCCTATCATTGATTTGAAATTTAATAAATTTACAGCCTGCAGTATACTAATCGGAAGTGCCTCCACCCTCTATACTGATCAGATTTTTAATTTTGTCCATCACATGTCATTATATTATATAATTTTATTTCATAAATATAAAAAAACTTTAAATACCTATCTACTTATGTCAAACCCGTAACAATTACATACCCAACTACACATTATATTATATTGATTATTATTAACAGCTGTGGATTTATGGTATTATATATAGGTATACCCAGACTTGGGTAGTTGGGTAAAATACTTTTTAAAAGTATTTTGATTAAATATTCCGAATACTTCCAAAAAAAGTATTCAGAATATTTATTCGAATACTTTATGATTATATTATTCCTTAAGTATTTGAAATACTCCACAAAATGTATTCCAAATACTTTTAGAATACTTCTTTTTACTAGATTTCAATAATAAAAATAGTAGGTATTTAATTATAATATTATTATATTTATTCATTTTTTCCCCGTATAAATAAATATAATAATACAATTGATAATACACACCTACCGTAAAAGTGTCTTACTTTGCACCACACGGTATAACCATTGATTAATTATGTATATATAGATAGACCACGCAATGATAAATAATGGAAACGCCTAAATATTTCAAATGGAGCCCGAATTCTAGTATAGTAATGGATTCTTGATAACAGAATGCCCTGTTACCTACGAATTCTGTATTCTAATTAGTATTCTATTTCTGTAATTTTATATTCTGTGCTTTTTTATTCCTTGATATTTGTTATTTATTGTTATCACTATCATTCATAAATTTCAATCGACATAATATTCTGTGATAATGTTTGAATATACATATACAAACCAGGCCTGTGTAACTCGCATATAATAACTTTGAAAAAAACGTGTCGATAATGACCAAAAATTAAACCAAAAAATATGTACCTATATATACGGAAGGGCACATGTAAATTCCGTCCCGAAAATTTAACAAGTTCTTAAAGTACTGTCACTCGTGTAGAGAAACATAGCTAGGAAGACGGCCACGGTCTCTCAGTACGCTGGAGCCAACTCTATTCGCTCACTATGCTCTCGAACTCCGCTTCGCTTCAATCGAAAATATCCCCTGATTTTCTGTGAAACACCACGTCGAGTTATTAATAAAGTTAATCTACAATTTTCTAATAGTAGACGTTTAATGTTTATTTCCACGTTCAGATTTAATAAATTGAGCCATTTTATTATGTACGTGTGAATACGTGTGAACCCCCCCCCCCCCCGAGAGGTATACATTTGGTGGGTATAAACTTCCGGCGACACCGGAACGATAAGAATCCATTGTATCAGAGCTTAAGTCGAAAAACATTTTCAATTTTATTGGGGTTCCGGGAATAAAATTCGGAAAAAATAATTATTGTATTATTTTTTCGGTTTCAATTTTTTTTTTTTTTTTGGTTCACGGGTTTTTAACCCTGGTTTAAACCCGTTTTGACTACCATTATTACGGTTCCGAGTATGGTAATATATTTTTAGCGTCTTAGATTTGATAAATTGTGAAAAATAATGTATTTCCATAAAATTAAATTGTCTGCAAATTGTATATTTACTATTTTATATAACATAATCTACGGCAAATAAAGTTTAACGAGGCCGTTATATTACAATCGAATATATTATAGTTAGCAAACTATCTTTCAAAAATATAAAAGATCAACGGTTAATTTGTAATGACTACAATTTATTTGTTAAGAAAATTTCAAAAATAAAGGTTTAAAAATTAAGGGGGTTCGAGTTGGTCATTTTCTAAGGAGTATTATATAGGCAATTTATCGTACATGATAAAAATTTTAATTCAGAATTTAATGCAGTTAGAAAGGTCATTGAAGTTAATAAAGCTAATAATAAATTAATAAATACACTCCTTGGACTTGTAATTTTCATACCGAAATCGAAAATTCATATTTCGAAAAACGCCTCGATTAAAACCTAGAAATGATATCAAAAAATATTATGATTTTTACGGAATTAAAATTGGATCATCCAAAGTCGTGCAATTTTGTCCCAGTAAAAGGTTTAAAAACAATATTTTTTTGACCGACTCGGACCACCTTAACGTAGTTGTATCATAATATATCGTATAAAACATTAAATTTTGATTCATATTTTATAATAATACTAGCTTGAATAAAACACCCGGTTTGTGAGATTTCCTTTGTATAAACCTTGTGAGTGTAACTGTTTTTAAATAACACGCTTTATTATAGTTTAACTACATTTAAATTGAATATATTTTGAGTACAATTCATGAACCTCGACGTATGTAGTTTTTGGGAAATAATATTATCAATTAACTAGCTTGAGTGTAACACCTACCGGGTGCAAATCCTTTTAAGTGAGACTATTTGTAAGTTCAACACCTTTTGAGTGCAAAACCTTAAATTTGTAACCTCATTTGGGTGTGACACTTTGTAAGTGTACTAAACTTTTTTTGTTTGAAGCGTCATATAAATAAAATTACTTTTTAGTGTAATTTGTAAACCTCATATTATGCATTTTATTGGGATCCGGAATAGTCGGTGACCGAAGTTATTTGAGAAATGATAATGTTAATTAATTAATTAAAAAAAATATTATTAATTAAATATATAATAAATAAAATAACATATTGAATTTATTTTGTCTATCATATATCAATTTATTGGATTTTTTCCCATGTAATGCAAAATACTTTATATAAATATTCTAAAAATATCAAAATGAAGTGCATTTAAGGCTAAAAATTTCGAAAAGTTCAAAATTTAAATGAAATATTTTGAATAAGTATTATTTACAATACCTAATAATGCACGGACCACAGAACCTCCCTCCTTTAGTAAAATGTCTAATGGTTATATAAACTATTGGATTTCAATATATTTTGGACCTCCCCCCCCAGAAAAAAGTTACCAGAAAATACGCTACTCTTAATATTAAAGGTCTTAAACTTGAAAAACGATTAATTCATTATTTCTAATTCTAATTTTGGAAAGATATTAATGAGAAAGAAATAAGAAATTCCAGATTTTGTATATTTTTCAAATAAAAAAACAATTGTAGAATATTTTAAATAGAATGTGAAGTTAATTTCACTATTTCAGTATTATAAACATTAATAGGGTAGTTTGGATATTTACCTATATTTTATAGGAAAATTAGATCGAATTCAGATTGAAATCTATATACTGGGTGATTCTTTTATCAATATTAATACAACGCTCATTATTTAAAAATGTATCTTTATTATGGAAAATTGTATTTTTAAAATTAAATAGTTATAAATATTTTAGTAATTATATATCATAATTATTAATTAACTATTAACTTTTGATTTTTAAATGGCAATCTCTATTTTTAATTTCCGAAAGGTATTTGGATATTTTTAAATTAATTTTATTGCTTAACATTTGTATTTATTTAATTTCTTAATTTTAATTTATATGAATTAATGTCATTTTTTTAAAAACCAGTTGTTATTTGTTGATACTAAAATATAATAAACAATATTATTTGACACTATACAATGTTAGATAATTTTTTATCATATTGTGTACATTTTCACATGGTAGACAATATCTTGTTTTCCTATTATTCAATTTATCACACGGTATTAGATGATTGTACTACACGTTCATTATTATTTAATGAAATAGGTACCTACTGGGGCGTAGGACGTTTGCGCATCGCTATTGTTAAAAATGACCTTTTTATAGGTCGTTTGCGCATTGTTCTTGTTGAAAAATTCTACCTTTACATATAAATATCCAAAGATCGATAAAATCGATATCTCAGTTTTACCAAAATCGTTATTAATTGGTTAATATTCAAAAAAAAGAAAAAAAAATTACAAAATTATATTATTTATCTCAGTTTTACTAAAATCGTTAATATTATAAAAAAAAAAAAAAAAAAAATTACGAAATTATTTAAATTATATATATAAAATATTAATCTCAATGACTAGAATCGTTAATAGTATTGGTTAATATTACATAAAAAAATTACAAAATTATTTACAATAAATATTATTTTTAAATCTAAATCCTTTTAAACCTGTATCTCATAATTTTTAAAAACTGTTGACGATTTATTTCTCCATTTTTATATTTTAAATAATTTTCATTTACGAATTGCATGTTTCTTAATTCCTCGGAGCGTAAACGGGTTGGCTGTTCAGTTTGATCTAATTCTTTGATCTTAATATATTATGTTTCCACTTGAATTTCTTTTAAAACTTCAAGTACCTACAATTAAAATTAAAATATAATGAATGGTATGTAAGCTGATATTTATAATTTGGTCTTACTTTCCATACAGATCGATGTGCTGAATAAAATTGCTCATTGTAACGCCTATGAAATAATTCTGGACCATTCGTAGTTTTGGGAATACTTGATGGTGCTTCAGCCCACATTTCAGGAGGAAATAAACATATAAATGTGTCGTCTAAAATTTGAAATATATCATTTGTATTCACATTTTCCGATGTTGCAATGGTTCTTCGAATTAGTTTATTTGGTCTAACAGTTAGATCTTCAATTGATTTTCTTTTAAGAGCGTCATCAATCTAAAATATTTTATAAATATATTTATGGGAATAAGTATACTTTACCACCACAGTGACGAATTTCAATTTTTGTTTTTTGTTTTTAACCGATAGTATTTTAGATTCTGAGCCGGAGCGAGGAAGCTAGTGGTTTTACAATGATGTTTATTTTTTTTTTTTTTATCCTGTAAATAAAATTTCTACCAGAAGTAAATAGTTAAGGCGGACGCGTTTTAAGGGGTTCAGTATAGGCAATTTTAATGAAATTTTTGGAAAAATAATAAAAATAAAAAATAAATGATAAAAATAATAAAGAATATTATTATTATTTATGCAGTCTAGGACAACTCGCCGTGACCGTTTCGGTGTGATAATTTATA
>JAIPRL010002064.1:0-67215 GCA_025469235.1 Pemphigus obesinymphae | reverse complement strand
TTATAGTGCTGTATGCTGTACAGTATTTATTTTTTAATTTAATTAATATTCAACTCGATTATATTCTAAGGAGTATTATATAGGCAATATATCGTACATGATAACATTTTATATATGATACTTTATTCTGTATTTAGTGTATAATGTATACCGTTATAAGCGCTAGTGTCATTGTTTCAAATTCCGGATTTTTACGGTCCGTACAATTACGGTCCGGACATTTACGTTCCGTACAATTATGGTCCGTAACATTACGGAATTGTTTTTTTAAATTCCGTATATTTACAGTCCGTACAATTACGGTCCGGGACTTTATGGCGCACCTTCTGAAGATGTGTAGAGTAAACTTAAAAAGTGGAGGATTATTATTATTATTAATGTTATAAGATTAGTAGAGTTAAAACAGAATATATAAAATAAAATGTTGAGTAAGGAAACACAGAGCGTTTAGAAAAAAGCAGGCAAGTAGTGAAATAGAGTGGTGATGATGTGGGAGAGGTAGAAAGGTTCAAGTACTGAGGATCCGTTCTACAGATGATGGTTTCTAGGAAGATATAAAACACAGGATGAAGTGAAGAGAAGCGTCAGGTGTTTTGTATGAAAAAATATCCTAATTTAGTTAAAACGTAAATTTTATAAGGTAGTAGTGTGACTTTCAATGAAATATGGATCGGAATGTTTAGCAGTAGATAGAAAGGTAGAACAGGGGATGACTATAGCAGAGATTATAATGTTAATGTGGACTAGTGAAGACAAAACGAATAAAGACTAAATAAGAGGTAGTATGTAGTTTCAATAGGAGGAAAAAAAAGAGAAAATATGCATTTTCTATGGACGGAAGGTACAGAGGGAGTAAGATTAGTAAAAGGAATGCATGTTAAAGGAAAAAGGGTAAAAGAAAAACCAAAACAGAATTGAAGTATGTTATGTAAGAGAGTGATATCAGGTAGGCGGGTATAGGTCAGTACCTTAATAATTTTTATGGAGGAGGGGAGGGTTGAATAAATATCCCATAAACATTTCTATCACTACTCCCTCCATACTGTTGGTGAATATAATGTGGGAGACTGAGTTAAATGGAAGTGCAGGACTAGGATGGTCGGCCCTAAATAGTTGGGATAAAATTCGAAGGAGAAGAAAAGGACACGTTCCATTAAGATCCCTCATTCTTCGAATATTTGATAGAATAATGGAAACGTTCGAATACATAAGAGAAATTCCTCAAGGGTTAAAAGCCTCTTAATTTCTCTGTGCTGTGTTTATTTATAATACTAATTAGGAATAATAATTTGCTATAGTAAAAAAATAAAAAACTCTAATTATTGAAAACTTTTTACAGAATATATATTTAACGTTACGCATATAGTTTTCATTATTTTTTCGAATCGTTAAGTGTTAATATTTCTTAAAACTAATTGACTAAAAGTTGCTTATATTAAATTCCTCAAAAACCGAAATATTTGAATAGCGTTTTCGTATGAGTAATCGGGTATCGGTATGCAACCACTGAACCATAAAGTATGTTTTCAATATAAATTATATCACTTAAAAATATCATATCAACAAATTAGCTGCTATACACACTCATTTGACTCTAAAAATATTATAAAAATGTTCAAATTAATCACTTTTATCAAATTTCTTCATATTATATACATTGAACATTCTCATAGCTATAATATTTATTAAGGTTACACGCGTGTATTTAGTAAAACAGAGTTGAACCAATAATTTACCAAACTAAAACAAAACTAATATTATTAATTGCGTTTCAATTTACATCATGTAGCATATTGTTATATATAGTTAATGTTTATATATTGAAAACTACTTGGTAATATTGATACAATTATCAATTCAATCAATTTGATTTTACTAATTCAAAGTACCGTAAATATTTAGATAATCTTGTAGAGTGTTTAAATAAAATAATATTATTAAATATATTTAAATATTTTTATAGTATTTATAATCTTTTTAAATACATTCTAAATAATATTTCATTATAACACAGGTATTTATACTTGAAATGCAAACACTTTTATTTAAATACTTCTGAATACTATATTATACTGAATATTATAAGAAATATTAATTTTTAATAATTTCATTATAATATCAATATTTAATAAATTGTAATTGGCGACCAAAGACTGATATATATTACATTTTTTATTTTTTTATTTTTTTATTTTTTTTTTTTTTGTAGGTATATGGTTCTATACTTACCTATTATGAATAAAAATCGATTTTTATTAAACATCGACTTTTGATGAGAAACATGAAACTGAATATCCTAAAATAAATTATGAACACAGAATATTCCAAGACAACCTTTTATACCATAAACAGTACCTACTTATTAATTTTGTACAAATTTCCTCAGAATTTAATTCCTCAAAAACTGAATTTATTAATTTATTTTCTATAATTTTTGTTGGGATAGTTTTAAATTTGATTATATTTTAAACTTTTTCAAAATTATTAAATTACTAAAATCTTTATTTAAATACATTTTTAAATGTATTTTTTTTACAAGACTCTATACAGTTGACAAACATTTTGTTCGAGTAACCACTGGCTAATTTTAATTTTCTTATTACGTACATAATAAAATATTTATAATAAAATTATTATCATACAAAGTAAATGGCTTCATAAAACAACTTTGTCGTTTATGTTTAATTAAGTGTATGAAGAAAAAAATTATAATATTTAGAATCAATTTATTGATATAATAACATTTGTACTGTTGTGATAAGATATTGTCCATGTAATGGTAGATTATAGTTAATTGTTAAAAATCCAATTTGTCATATTCAACTTATTTATTTTTGCAGTATATATACAGTGACATATTTTAATTATTTTTTTGGAGTGCTTAAAATATTATCTTGGAAAAAAAAATACGATTAAATTAGCGTTATGAATCTAACTTTTTTATTTGGCGTTAAATGAGTGGATTTTACAAGAAATTTGTGAATTTAATTTCATGAATTTTTTACAATTATATTTCATTTTATATAATAGGTATATTTTTTTACAATAATATTACCTTATAACAATATTAATTGCATTTGGATTAACTTAAATAACCATTAACGTCAATTCCCCCTATATATATATATAATTATATATATATATTATATGAACACACAGTGTACTAACGTGAATTATTATAAAATATATATGGCCATACTATTTCGCTAAGCGGATTATTTTTAGTTTTCAAATGACATTTTTAGATGACAAACGACGAACAAAAAAATTAGTTTATGATAATTAATTACAGTAAAAAATATGTTTACCAAAATTAAAAGACAATTGTTGATTAAAATTTCTATGATATACGTACTAAAAAAAAATATGACAAAAATAGTTATTGACCCGTTCGAAATACTGCGAAAAAATGATTGCTTTTTTCATTCTTCATTATTTCAACAGTGACTATAAAAACAACCGGTATATTCGATATTTCAATTGCAGATATTGTGCATACAAATATATATTATAACTAAATATGTTACACTAACTGTATATAACATCAAACATTCACCCAAACGAGATTAATAACGTTTTAAATAATAGTTCTGTTTACACATAGCCATAGAACGAATTAAATATACTCAATATACTAATAAACCGTATATTGTACATAAATATATTATAATATGTATTTAAATTCATTTTTCAGAGTATCTAAATAATTTTTTTTACAGCGCTCGTTATTCGATTTAAATACATATTCATCGAAAAAAATATATAACAAAATTGGTATATATGTGTAAAAAATTTAAACATAAGCCACAAAAGCCATTTTAAACAATAATAATACCTGCAGTTATTCGTATAAAGAATTCTTGCAACTCAGAACCTTGAGAATGATTAGTAAATACTATTAGTAAAATCTCAACAAATACACATTGACATTTAAATTTCCTAAAACTTTATTGTTAGTTATTATTACAGAAATTTAATGGTTTAGTTGAAAGTTATTTTTAATTAATAAATAATAAATCTGGTATTTTTTTTTTAAATAATGACATCAGTCAAGAATTAAAATTTTTAATTTCCTTGGTTCTGATTCCGGTTTGTATGTATATAAAATTTATTAGGTTCCGTATTGTATTCTTTTAAAGAAAGGAAGATAGGGTTCCAGTTAGAACTGGTTTTTAAAAGGACACTACACCTACAAAATTGTTAGTGAAAAATTCGCATTAGCTATCTTCATATTTATAAACTTACAAACAAGTCAGAAAAAAATGATAACTCCCCCATTATTTAATACCCTGAATTTGGCCGATTTTTACATTGCGTGCATTTTGAAACATCTTATAAGTCGTTAAATAATCAAGTTTTTGGAATGATTAAATAACGGCTAATATTATATATATCTTTAAAAAATCAATATATCAAAAAAAAACAGTCAGATAGGGCACCAGACTCAATGTTGTAAGCTAGAATTTATTTTTTATTTCTTCTTTCTACAATATTTTCAAATTGATGAACATAAGAAATGCGTAAATATGTGGTTTTTTTAACAAATATCATTATTACACAATAATAAAAGAATGCTATTGAAATTAGACTATTTATTTATTTTAAAATATATAGAATTCTATTTTTCTTATAACTGTATGAAAATATATTATTCCAAACCCCTTAAAAATCAGTTGTTTGGTATCCTTTTAGATAAGCTAGGTTCCGTAAAAATTCAATAAAATATATATTTCACTAATACGTTGTTTAGAATTAGAATTCATTTCTGTAAAAACTCATCAGAAAATAAACTAAACATTTATATATACATATAATTTAACTGACAGGAAAGTATGTACAAAAGTACAAGCAGTTTGGATCAATGTTTGTTGTCGAAAAATTGTTTAAATTGTTTGCAGCAGTAAATTTAACAAAATAAATATTATACAACTCCATTCATAATCTAAAATGAGAAAATAAAGCCGTTCTATGTTTGTATACAATTATTGTTGAGTCGATTAATTTTGAATTAATATATCTATTCCATATCTACTTACATATTTTGATTATTAATTTTCGTATTTTCACGTTATTTAATGTTAAAATTCTGAGTGGACAGACGCATCTCATTCACAATGATATTTATTTATACCTAGAAAATTCCATCTAAATGATACTTTCGACTTCGGGAGATAACTTCCAATTTGTCTAGTAGTATTCTTAAGCGCGTAAAGGAAAACTACTGAACATTTTTGTAAATTGGAAAGAATAACATCGCAGTGTCCTTTGTACTAGGTATTTATTGTAACACTGCCTTGATGTGATAAAATTTTATTCGAATTTTGTGAAAGTAGGTATAGCACTATATATAGTACCTATATACACTATTTCAGCTAGTAATCGGCGTAGTCGGTTAGGAGTTTTTGGTTAAAGAAACACTTACATATACATGTATTTCACCGAGTATCTTTAATGAGATCGTTTTTATATTTACTTTTAAGCGTATGTAGGAAAATCACCGAAAATTTTTATAAATCGAAAAATATTATAATATCAGACTTCGCTCAGAATCGTTGTTCGAATCTGACGGTCGGTCTTTATTTTCGAAAACAATAATAATAATAATAATAATAATAATAATAATATATCATTGTATCTGAGGACCGAAAGGACCGTTTTTAATCCGACGATGGTTCATAGCCAAAACTAAAACTTTGTTTTCTTTTTATATAAATATATACTTATATATAATTATAAATACTCAGAGGCTTTTGTTATATATACCTATAATAACATGCTTTTTTTTTTTTTTTTTGTATAATATATTTTATAGAGCTGTTCATAATATTAAAAATAAAATTTGAATAATAAAACAGAAAAACCTACACCGTACATTTACTAAAATATACGACGAATTTCATACATTTTCCTCTAAAACATACAAGATATATTATTATTATTATTATTCTGCCCGAACCGGAATACAGAGCGAAGCGACGTGTAGGAGAAAAAAGTCAACACAGAAATTCAAACACAATAGCCCAGGACAATGGTCTAAAATTATCCGCAAACTGTGTGGTTTTCGGTTTTAGTTAAATCCTGTTTGAAATTATGTGCAAGACATATTATATAATATAATCTAGTGCGCCTAGCTACACGCACGGGCCAGAGAATGATAAAACTATGACGTTGGTATAAGACGACATACATACAAATTTGGATATGTCTGGTACATAAACGGTATATACAAATACAAATCTCGGTATAACGCGGTATATCCTTGGAAAAAACGATATTAACAATACGAGAATACACATTCGAATCGTATATAGATTTTTAAGTACCCGTTCATAACACAAATAATAGTGATGTTACGAACCCAGACTTTTGAGGTCGAACCCGAACCGAACCGAACTTCATAAATAGTTCAAAGGATTTAAAGTAATTAAAAAATATTTAAAGCAGCTATAGGTACTTAGTTGATTAGAAAATTTGGTTAACGTAAATAATTAGTTATATATTAATGTATACAACAGGTTTATAATATAGATTTTTAATGTTTCATTATTATAAAATATTGAACGCTCGTCCTCTCGACTCGCACTGTTTCGTCCGTCAAATTCGATCACATGGGAACCGCAACTCGAAACCTTCACTTTTTTTTTATTATAAAATAATTACCAAAATACTAATATAATCAATCAAATGTATTTACTAAGTATCATTGAATTGTCAATAAGACCATTTATATTTTGATCCTAATGCCACGAATATTGGTATAGTTTGGAATAATGTACCTATAAATTTAGCGTTGCTACTAATGTCGAAAACCGGTTAGGCTATCAATAAAATTTTAAATCTCTGTAAACATTGCTCTTTGTTTAGAACCAAATGATTTGTAGTTAATTTTTAATACATCGTAAAATTATGTATTCTATACATAATAAAATAAATAAGTCGTTAATAACTGCATAACTATGAATTCATTGAAAAAAATACTGTTTTAAAATAGAACAAAGTGAATTTTATTTATTTGAAAATGTTAATGTTTTTTTTTTTATTGTTTTTCGTCAAATTTGGCTTAAATTATGTTTTTCTTGATTCGATATTCGAACCGCTATATTTTTTGTTTATTTGGGTTGGAAAATCGAACAATTCGTTTTGACAAATAACCGTTATAAAAATTAATGTGGAAAATATTTATAAAACATAATTTTTATATCATATCTAACGTATCATTAAACGTTAATCCTGAATCTAAGCCGAGGCTTTAGATTAACTATGAGTACAAAATTACAGTTAAGGATCTTCGACCGTTTACTTTTAAATCGTTAATGTTGTCTTGGTATTTCCATAAATTATCGGTGTTCAACTTGTTCAATTTTCATTTTGAAATAAATTCTAAATTCGTTATTACCAGGGGGTTATATATTTTACCGGGTGATTTTACCGGTTATAATACTAACATTTCATTAGTTTCAAACCCCTGTGAATAGCTGTAAGAGCATTCATTTTATTATAAATAAATCGTGTAAAAACAAAGTTTAACTTCTTATCTTCAATTCATATCCGACGTATGTTTGTCTAAACGTATTCAGAAATCCACAATTATGGAAATTCAAAAGCCAGTTTTTAACAAAATTGAATAATAATTATTCAATAGATAGGATTTCAATGATTTTCGCTTGTACTTGCAGGACCAATTTGGAAACACAGCAATGACCAATGCACATTCACACTAACAACGTTTATATATCACACAAAAATATATCTCACGAACTTATTTCTCGAAATTTTCCAAGATCATCCGAATTTCCATTAATTGTCTATTCAAAACTCCTTAAAAAATACGCGTGACAAATACCTATAAGAAGGACATTATATGCTTATTTTTTTTTTTTTAAATAATTATAGAAAATTTTCAAGACATTTTAAAAAGTTGAAAAAATCTAACACTAAAAATTATTAAAAATACATAAATATATTTTTAAAAATTATCTCGTATTTTAGTGTTATACTTCATATAATAAATATAGATATTCCATTCCGAACGTCATCAATGAAATTCTTTAATTTCAAATTTTTGTAAGCATTTTTTTGATGAGAAGGAAACGAGTAGGAATTGTGGCGTTCATATGATAATCATTGCAAATTGGTTTTAATTGGTACTATTAGGTTATAACTTTCATTTTTTTTTTTTTTGTAGTTTCCTTACAATTGAAGAAAAACTATAATTTATTTGGTGTATAAGAATATGTATGCGGAATACAGTTATATATAAATTCAAGGAAAATAAAAATACTTTTATAGGTTATACACTTTACAATATACTTACTTATATGGTGTAATATATTATTATTCAAGAGCAAAAAGGGAAAAGGGAATTTCAATTTTTAATCCACACCAAAAATAATAATATATGAACATAAATTAATACAATTTGTTAGAATATACATTTAAAGGGAAATATAAATTAAAATTCCGGTTGAAGGCTCGTATAATAGCTAAAGCATAATATATGTTTAAAATGAATTTCAATAACCGGTTTTTTATTGACACATTAATTCTATAGTTAGTTTTTTAGAGAGATTTTTTAATTTTTCCCCTCCCCCTCCAAAAAAAACTGCATTTATCCAATGATATGATTTATTTTTATGTAAACCTAAAATATTAATAAGTCATTATTCTTTACGAAGACTAAAGAGATGATGGATCAACTTCTTTCACCAAGTTTCACCACCTATATATCCTACCCAACGTACGAAGTGCTTCCCTGACATTTTTCTATATACCTATTTGGGTTCAAAATTGTATAATTGGTATGAAACCCAAAAACTATTTTTACGTATATAAACAATACTCGAACGATATTCGATTAACATATTTTGCAGAACTTCAACGATGCTGATTTTCTCCAAAATATTAACAAGTTTTGTTAGGGTGTTTAAATATTAAATTGATCAAAAATCGTTATCTAAAGTGAACCGCGAAACTGGCGGCGGACTCCGACGGTCATAAAAAGTGAAAAAACTTTCAGGGTCACTACTATTAAAATTTAAAATACCATATTTCATAACACCTCAAAAACATCTTAGTGCGTAATGCAATATAGTAGTCCAATATAACAATACTATTGTTATATAATAACAATATTATTCAAATGTCGGTTATATATTTGACGAAATCCCTTAATACGCAACCTAAATAATTGACGTGACCTTCATCAACATAATATATTTGTTTTTCGAAGTAGATAAACATCAATATTATGAATCACCTCCATAGTGACAATACAAGTTCCAAATTTATTAAAAATAGTCTGCAATTTGTGTTATTGTTACCTACAGAGAATAATAATTATTTTAAAATAATAACAAAATTATTAATTTTTTTTTTTAAGGAAATAAAAAATACATGGGTACTTACGCAGTATATATAAAGAGCCTATATATATATATATATATATATATATATATGTTACAATTAAAATCCGAAATCCATCGAAACTAATTTCCATAAGCCTCTTTCGTCAAACCTAATTCTGAATAGTTAAAAATAGAATTAACCATAACCCTCAACGTTGGAACAAGTTTTAACTCGCCATTTTTTTTAGTTAGGACTAATTGTGTCTAAAATAATATGTTGGTGCAAACCCATAATTAACCAGGGCAAAAAAATAAATAAATACATATTAGGATAAATCGAGGAATCTATTAATGTTTGGAACAGGGTTAGTTACTGTTAGTTCTAGTTTTAACTATTTAAAAGTAAGTTTGGCAGGAGCTTGTGGAAATTAGTTTTGACGGATTTCGGGTTTTAACTGTATCAATATATATACATATATATATATATATATATATATATATTTATAAGTTATACAAATATAGTTATATCGTGTATTAAATATTATCTATTTACCTATGAAACTTGAATTAGATTTGAGATTTCAAATGTACTGAAAATATGTGATCAAACCCGTTTCACGAAACGTCAGAAAATCAAAACTTAAATGAAAAACCAGTTAAAAAGTTAAAGTTAAATTTTCAACAAAAAAAAAATTTTAATAATTAAAACTTTTAATACGACTATAGTTAATTATTAATTCCATTAAATTATTGACTTTGTTAGTTTAAATTTTCATTGTATTAAGTTAAATTAAAATAAAAGATAGTGAACCATTCTCCCTAGTTTATTACATATTTTAAACGAAATCTAAGCTATAGAAGTTATCAAAATTAATTTTATAATTAGTTAGGTATTTTTTAATACGTATCTAAACGATATTATAAGTACTTTTTTAAAATAATTTTCGAGATATTTTTTTTAAACGAACTTTATATTCTGAGGAGAGCTAGAAGCTTATTGTGATATTACAATGTCTATGATTATAATTTTTTTGTTTTCTGGAAATAAATTATCGACTATGAGACTTCATCCACTAGTTATGTATATGGTAGAAAATGGTTTTTAACTATGTAAGATTTTTAGGTGAATTCAACTTGATTTCTATGATTTAATTTATTATTTTTATTTTTATAACTTATAATAATTTAACTTGCCAATTTCTTATAAATGGACTATATTTTGAATTGTATTTTATTGAAGTAAATATAAATAATCCCAAATACTTGAACACCAAATACTTATGAAATATAAAATAAAAAGATTCCTTTTAAAATATATAAGTAAATGTAATTTGATTCGAAATAATAATGAAAACAAATTAGGTAGATAAACAGATATTATTCACACAATGAAGAAGTATAAATGAGAGAAAAAAAGTTAGACTGACTGATTCCAAATTGAGATTGTCATCTCCAATAAGTGTTGACAATGAGTAATCAATTATAATATAATTATAGAGTGAAAATAAAAACCTTTAAAAATAGTATTAACATACCAAAATAAATACACCAAATTATAGTCAAAATATATAATATAACGAAATAACTTGAAACAAAATTTCGGAGCATTCAAAAAATACAAATATTTGTATTCACCTGAAAATAATTGATAATAATACGTTACTGTCGTAAGATGAGTAGTTAAGTTGATTTAACTTAAAATTATAATTCGTATAATTAGTTATCAATATATAATCGGAGAATACGTTTTTTTCTAACCAAATTTTTATTTAATAAAATTTTATTTATATTTATTTAAATTTATTTTTAAATTTAATAATTTTTTTTATTTAATGTAATTTTAATTTTTTATATAAAAAATAGTAACCTAAAATTCTTACATAATCAATAAGTGTTATTTTCCTTAAATTTTTTGTACGATTTCTTTAAAAAAAAATGCACAAATAAAATATAAATATTTTGTTTACACGCATGCAGTTTTTTTCAGTGGTTTGTTGATAAAAATATTTTTTTGGCTACAGTCATAATAATTGAGAAACGTAATTTTTACACAGTATAGTAAACAAAAATACCTGTGTTGAACGTTGTCTTTAAAAAAAAGAAAACATAAAATCTTCAAAGTTATACATTTTGTTAAACAAACCATTTTTGGAAGAATTTTTATATAGACTTATCATAATATTAGTTCAATGTGTATCATAGAAATAAATGTAACAGTAAAATACAGATAATTTTGTTTAACATGTTGTGTAAAATTTTAGTTTCTTAATTACGTCTACAGTCTGGTCTATCATTGTTCTTATAAAACGGTCTTATTATAGGTATTAAATACCTACAATATACCTAAATAACCTATAAAAAGTACCTACTATTTTTAAACTATACTAAAATATTTGTCAATTGTTATATTTTTATTTTACTTAAAATTTCCTAGAAATTTCCTATTCAGAACCCATTAAATATCACATATTTGTCGTACTCTTAATCATATTAGATCAATATAATGCTAAAATTAAATTAAACTTAACAATAACACACTTTTTCAGCGTCTATGGCCCTTTTTTAGTGATAACATCGAAAGAGAGAAATTGATTTATAATGCGTTGCAAAGTAAAAATGAAAAACAACAACACGTGGCGTGATACATTAGACGGTACAATTAATCACACTAATATTAATTGATTATACTAGAGTATAAAGGTACCTAACTATTTTTAACTTGTGCACAGATTAATGTCAACATTTTAATTTTAAACCTTAAAACGTAAACTATTAAATACGGTTTTTTCTTATATTATCCGACAGCTTAAGATAAATTTCAAGTTTCCGAAAAAAGTATTTGGAAACTTGAAAAAAAAACCGCAAAACTTTAAAAAAAGTTTTAAATTTTAAAAAAATAGCAAACTGGTACTCTTATTGTTTAAAGTGGTTGGGTAATAATGGACACTATTAAAAGTGTTTAAAAATAAGTGTATCTCCATATCTATTTAAAATCAAACATATAACCACAATTTAATTCGACTTGATAACAGGACAAGGTACATACTAAGATAAGTAGGACTAAGATAAAATAAACTGGTATCGAAAATTGTAGTATTGAATAACAAATGTTTCTAGAGTAAGTGAAGACGCTAGAGCTTTAAATGTTACCTATATGCAATAAAAGACGACAATTGTATCAATAACATTAATTATACTATAGTCGATGTGTTTCCATTATATTATCACAAATAGATAGCATTCAAAAACGGTTTATACATTATGTAATGCTGGGTGGAGTAGGAGGGAAGAAACGTTTGATCACCAAATCGTCGAACAAGTCATTTGAAATGAAAAAATTGAATATAATATATTATGTCTTATATGTTGTTGACCAGATACCATATTTGGTTTTCGTATATACTTGTAAATTGCCAAACTATATATACATATATATATGAACTATTGTCTACTGGCCCTATTGTAAGTCTCGGGTGTCATGGCGACCTATATTACGCCTATGTAAATTGTTATCAGTATCCATTCTGGTTATTATATTCTGTGGTCAGGCCGATATCAGTGTATTTTAGCCACACTTTTAATAGGCCAGTGGGTGGCGGAGATCGTAAACAAATAACATAACAAATAAATATAGCCCATCGTTTCTTGTACTACGGATACAAGAAATTTGATCGGACAGCTTAAACGAGATATCATAGTACATTTTTATAGTGGAAAAATATAAGTTTTAAAATACTCTGCAGTAGACTCTACTCGAGGTTCCAAATTGCCAACTAAAATAATTTGAAAAGGAAAACGTATCAGATGAGCATATTTGTCTAAATTTCACTATAAATCAATAAAATATGTATAGTATATTAATTAATGTAGAATAAAATAATGATATATGTAATATAAAAGTAAAATAATTCATTCAGGCACAGACGATGGAAGTTTAGTCCATCATCGTTTCTTCGATCTTTGCCGGCAACATAATGTATATATAATTATTATTCTAAATTTAAAATCGACGATAAATCGTTATATTCAAAAAAACGATTCTCAGCGAAGTTTGGTATAATATTATACTTGAAAAAAATGTATTCGGTAGTCATGACGACTTTTTATAAATTTATTTTCCAATTTATAAAAAGTTTTCGTTATAGTTTTTCTTTACAATAAAAAAATATCTGGGAAAATTGAAAAATGTCTTTTTGAAGGTAACAACTAGAACAAATTTTTCGTCAAAAAATTTTTCGAAACTCGTGCCGAACAAAATGGTATGGAGTACTATTCCGTATGCTTATGATTTCACGGTACCTTTTTTATTTACATTTTTTAACGACACGATTGCATAATACGGTGTTTTAATGTAACGTTGCCACCATAATATTATAATGACTACAGGATGAATTCCCTAAGGTACTTATTCCGTTCGCTCTCGTGCACCCGGTAGAGTAACTCGCTTGCTCGCCCGGCCCGTTTAATTCAAAAATATTACCCAATTCGCTGCGAAACGCCACGTCGAGTAGGCAATAGTTTAAATTAAATACGGTTTAGGCGTAGTTCTTTCGATGGCACATATAAATTTACTATGTTGCGCCCGATTTCACGCAGAATCGTATCGGTTTTTCATTAAACAATGTACGTACGGAATCGTACTATTGTCCAAAAAATGTACAGATGTGTGACATAAAGAATAACACAATGTTATTATACAGAAACTATAATAAAATATAATCATTCGTTTTCAAACGTAAGTGTATATTGTTGTTTGTATTTGTTTAAAGTATTTTAAAAAAAAAAAAAAAAAAAAAAAAAAAAAACTACAACTAGAAGTTGTTTTCCGTAATTTTTTTTTGTTTTTGTTCAATTTTAAATCTACCCGAAGAGGTGTACTGTTCTCCGTCTTGTGACGAGACCGTTGTAAAATTTGAATCCAAATTTAAATAGAAAATGGCGTAGGTATCTACTGTATAACATGTGAATTCGTATAAAGTGGATATTGTTTGGTGTTCACGGCAAATAATAATATTATTATTATTATTATTATTATTATTATTATTATTAGTAATAGTAGTAGTAGTAGTAGTAGTAGTAAACCGGAGACTGTCTGGTGTCTGTACAGCGTAGACCCGCAAAAACATAAACCAAACCTTGTGAGACCCACTGAAGTGTGACGGGAGAAGAAATAAATTGTCTTGTTTTTTTTTTTCTTCTCGAAAAATTTCCATTTAAAAACTTTTTGGTTAATAAAATAAAAGCCATAAAGCTTAATTTGAATTTAAATTAAACGTCGGCACGTATTAATATATATATATATATATTGATATATCGATGTGTCAGTATAAGACGTCCAGTCGATTACGATGACGTTATTGTGAAATATTGATTTAACGAAAAGAAAAAAAATACCATTTTTTGTTAGCTGAAAATGTGGGCCCACCTGCTGGCGGTCTGAGTATTCTGCGCGTATAATCCATTCGTCTCTGTAAATCGTTATTGTTCTTTCCCGGAGAACGCCGCACTGTCTGGTACGCTATATACACATGATCTATGACATTACTATATACATTTATACGGTATGATTTATGGAAATCGTCCCGAGAGTTCGTGCAGAAACCTTGTGTGCCTATTATTGTTATTAGACGATGTCGAACATTCGTTCGTGTCGTACGCAAATTTGTCCGTAAACCCAAACGAGTGCCGGATTGGTATTTAAATTTCGCACATAATTCGAAACGAATTCAGCACGATATTAGGCGAAAACCACCGAAACGCGTAAAAAATTGCGAATATACGAGCAGGTAAACGTTTCAGCCATTTCACCGTCGGCCGTTTTTCACTCTGCGACCAGCTGTATAAACCGGACAAATTTCAATTCTTAATTTTAAATATTTTATGCCTAGCCCGTGAATTGCAGAGAAACCTAACCCCAAATAGAAAACCAAAAAAATTTCACTTTCAACATTCGTATGCTAGAGGGGTTCCCAAAATATTGTGTTTTCCGGCTGGTAAAAATTTACGAAATTCACTCATTACGCTGATGTTGATAAATTTGAAATTTCATTAAATGAAACCCGAAAAAATAATGATAATTTAAATCCAATTAATATTTTTCGATTCATAATACGCTGCGCGCACGTCATCCGTATCGGTTTTCCCGTTTTTGCATGCGATTACGTTGAATGAAAACTTATGAAATAATTCTGAAAATTCCGGCGCTGAAAACTCGTCCCGAGTGCACGACTGTACAGTTCGGAGTGACGTCTTTGGTTCAGCAGCAAAATTTCATAACGGCAACACGACACTCGACGGTCGAATAATAATGAACGGATTCGGACACTGCGTTGAAATTTGCGGGGGCCGAACGAAATTCTGGCCGATAAAATTCACGTCAGCAGATCGCGTATGTTTCATAGTCGAACACGATTAGGCTTGCCGTTCGTTTATTCGTTTTGATAGACGCGTGCGACACATTCCACGTTCTCGTTTCGATTCTCGACGAACCGTCAATCGAATGAAATAATTTCGCAATAAATATATGGCCAAAATCATAGACAGCACTAAGTTTTTCCTTAAATATTACTTGGGCCAAGAAAAATCTTTGTAGCTACATATTATCGGTATTCATATACCACAATACTGAGTTTTTTCTTACCTAAGTATTTTCTATGAATATTTTAAGTGTAAATATTACTTTTAAGCACAATATCAAAGAGATAATATATTTTTTTTTTCTTATCAGTATGTTTATCTTTATATTATCAAATAGGTACTACCTATCAATTGTCGTTTTGACGTTTTGAATTTTAATGTTTGTTATAACACAAATTAGTTGAATAAATTAATTTATTAAATATAAAAATTAAAATATCTCCATTTACTCTCTGGAATAAAAATGAGAAGGTACTTATTAATTATACTATACTTTATTTACATTTTTAAATAGATAATTACAGGGAATTATTAAGTCTGACATTGAATGAATTCATTATTGTCCACATAGGTCACAGGCATATAATTACATATTTTAACACAATGTTTTTAGGAAATCTAAAATGACAGACAAACATTGTGTATCTGTATACCTGGAATTCAATATAATATACCAAATTAATTAGTAGTAGATAATTAGTATTGATATAATATATACTAGTAGGTAGGTACCTAAATAATATATTAGGTACCAATGTATACCTAGCAATTGTTTATATTTTTGGAATTAGGTTACCTATTCACTATTATTATTATAAACTGAACTATTATTTTAATAAATGAGAATCATACCTATCAAATGGATCTTCTGCGTCCCGTATATAGCGTTTAGGTACACAAACTATAATTATCGAACCAATCCATCCAATCGTCTTCAAGATAATCGTAGTCGTTCGTGTTTCATAATGTATAACCATTAAATAAATAAATATTATCAAAATTAAACGTGAAGCAACAAAACACAAAACAGACACTAAACCACCTACGTACTGTTTAAGTAAGGGCTAGAGGTACCTTAACTATTTCTAAGTAGTTTTGACTACGAAATATCTAAGATTTTTCTTAAAATGTGTCTATGAATACCAAAATATTAGATTTATTTAAGATTTAATTTCACTCGGGAAAAGCTTGGAAAAATCTTAAGGTGCCATTTATGAATACGAATTTCTTGTTTTAGGCAAAATAAATGTAAGATTTTTCTTAGGATCGTCTACGAATTTGGCCAATAATATATATATATATATATATATTCAACTCAACGCAAGGCATTGGAGCTTCTCGGGCTTATCAGGATAATTTCCGCCGATTTTAAACTATTGTCCAGTTCTCCCGAGACCTTATACGGCGCTTTCGTCCGGTCTGTTTTGGGGTACGGTTTAATCATTTGGGATCCACGCACGGCCGATGGCGGTTGTCAGCCGGAAAGCGTTCAGCGGAAATTTTCGAAATTTCACAATTTGCACAGTGAGTGCGCGCACCTCGTGATCATGACCCTGTGTTGCATCGGTCTTCGTTCGGTGTATCCCGTGCGACCGGAGGAAACCGGGCAATCCAACGTTTCTCTCTAAACTTATTAACGGTGAAGTCGATGACCCTCAGCCGCCCTCCTATCTAAAAGTCAATTAGTTTCGGAGTTCCGACTTTCTGTTCCGGAAACTCCTTCCCTTTCCGTATTCCTTTTTACCGCACTGACCGTTTAACAGCTAGACATTGCCTTACCGTCCGTACGATGAAACTGGCCGGTGAAGACCCACTTAGTTTCTCGGTTCCTAGTGTTGATTTTTGTCCGTTTATTCTCGATCGTTTGTAATTTTTCTTTTTAATTTTCACCATTTTATACCATACGATGTGATTGGGCTCGCCCCGTATTCAATATAAATACAAATATAACATATACGTGTATTGGTATAATATGACGTGCGCACGAAACGCACCGGAGAACCGCAATAGGTATAATTACAAACGAGACAAAATTTACAATATACGGAGCAATGGGCGGCGAATAAATTCCGAGTCGACACTGAGGCTGAAGTGGATATGTAATCCTTGACTGTAGAGACAGGATGCGAAACATCTAGGACATAACGAATGTCAGAAAACTCGACGATTTCGAAAGAAGATTTGTGATTAAAATAAAAGCAATGTGTGACAAAATCAATGTCTGAGCCACAGATTCCCAAACTCCTAATGGGTACGACTTTATTTTTTAAACAAATTAAATATTTGTGACTCGTCTTCATCCCGGAGATAGCCTATTGTTATGTAGCGGTAAACTAGTGAAAAAAATCTGATTTTGAACTTTTTTCGCTCATGGCCCGCAGTTTTGGAATATATACACACATATATATTTTTTTTTTTCAATAATTTAAAAGATATTGGACCGTTTTACATTATTATTTATAACTTTAACCGATCAAATGCGATAAGTCTTAGTTAAGACTGAATTCATGGGGTGAGAACAAAATAGTTGTATGTCTGAATTCTTCAAAAACGGTATTTTCAATAATTCGTACATTATACTAATGATATATTTTTTAAGCTTATATTTATAGTCTTATGATCAATATTAACAAAGATATGAAAAACGAAATGGTTCTATGTAATAAAAACTTACACATTTCAAATTTAATAGTTAATTCAAAAAATTTCTAGATGAAAAATTACACAATGTTGTTAAAACAAAATAGCTGTATGTGTATATCACACGATATCACGGTAAACAAGAGTTAACCACAATGGAATATGTTTTATAATTATTATAGTCTATTAGTATCACTTTAACAATATTATATATATCACGAAATTATATTCTGTGATTACGATTAAAAACAATTAAAGTTCTATCGTGCACCAATTAATTATTTATGAATACATAAAAATATTATGGATAGTACCTATTTTTTTGTTCTAACTCAATATTGTTAGGTTTTTTGATTGATTATTAACTCTGTATTACTTTTCTACGTTTATCTAATGATAACTATAAAAAATTTGATATTTTAGCATTTATTTTTATCATTTTTATCTCCAAAGGATGCACTGACAAAAAAAAAAAAAAAAAATCAATCTTCAAACTATAAAAACGGTCTCTTGAAAAATGTATAAATCAGACATAGGACTTTTTTGTTCTTACCATACGTGATGTATTTTTATCAAAACCAATTAAATTAGTATTCTGTCGCATATATAATAAACCGTAGCATTTCATTCACTACATAGTTTGTTTCATAAAAACATATTCATAAATTAGGCAAGTACGGTAGTTAAGTTATGAAACGATAAGAGAGAAAACTATATCACTCCCGTAGTAGTAGACGAAAATTGAAGCTATTTAGTAATTTAAAAACAAAACTGATATTTGAGCTACAACTATGTGATCAATGTGATATTCGACTTGTGAATCATTTGATAATTATCATCTGTTCAATGAAGATGATAATTTCCAACTAAATAAGCTGTCTCATATATATGCTCTAAAATTTTTAATTAATTTAATTGTATGAATGTTTCAATGCTGTAATCAGATTCTTAATGAATAACTGTCACCCATAGATCTAGTTAAGACCACTTAAACTGGTACATGTTGGTAAATTAAAGGAATGCCTATTCCATATACGGTCCTTAAATCGTGTCCACGCACTTTTCTTTAATTAAATTGGATCATCTGAAAAACACAATTTTCAATTCGCCTCGATTTCAAACGAAAATTTTATTGATTTTATTTCAAAATCTTAAATTTATACTAATAAAATGTTTGTTTATTTAGAAATAAAATATTTGTCAATTTAACAGTAAAATAACAAAACGTATTTTTTATTTAACAATATCTTTTATCAATGTCTTGAGTAAAATTGTCTAATTGAATACACATTTATTTGAATTAACAAATATTTCGTTAATTCAATTACAAATAATTTGTGTTAACTTCTTTCTTTCTTCTTCGTAGAACAAACGCCCAATTTAAACAGAATATTTTTTCAATTTAATAACACATTTTATTATAATAATAAAATCTGTATTAATTTTACAAATTATTTTTATTAAATTATAACTTATACATTTTGTGAAATTTACGAAATAAATTTGTTATTTTAAACACATGTTTTATTAATTTAACAATAAATACATAAAAAAACAAAAATTGTATTATTTCAACAAATATTCATTTGTTAAAATTTGATTATTGCTTATTGTTAATTCTACCAATAATATTTGGTTCAGTGCAAAACTAATACGTCCTAAACATCATACTGAGAATGTAAAATCGATCTTTACTGATATTTTACGGATAATTAAATTTGATAAAGACTAAGTTTACATAATTTGCTTAATGATGGTTTTTTCGTGATATTGCTCATTATATGCAGTATTATATATGTACATAGGCACAGTATGCCATCGAATATTAATTATGTTTCTGACAGTGCTAACGAGTTTCCATCGGTTTAGCTGGTAGCTTTATATTGACGCCACAAAAAATTGATATTTGACATCGTCGTCAACTGGCTGCACAATTTTTCAGCGACACTTACATTTTGGCTCATTAACATTTATATAATATTATTATTATTATTATTATTAACAAGAGTTTTGATATTCTTAACCAATAGAGTAGGTTTACTTAATTGTTTGGTTTTTCTTTTATTAAAATATTTCATGCTATCCATGTGGCATACTGTTTTATACAATAATATGAAAGGTACGTTAAAGGTCGTCAATAGAATTAATATCATTATTTATCATCATTATTGATTATAGAACATTATCCCGTTTAACTATAAAATATTTTTATCCGTAAATAATTAAATCTGTTTGTACCAAACCATACTAAATAAGCTTATCAACGAAGAAAAACCAATTACTGTCAGTATTAATTTTGTTATTTATTAGTATTTATTTTATAGCCAAATATGCGCCCAACCTAAACAGACACATATAACCCCTAATTAATTATAAACTATATTGTAATTTAATGTAGGTATAATACTATATCAATTACATTTTTGAAAACTATATAAAAATAAGTTCGACAAAAATAATTTCGTTTGTACGCTTTATAAAATTGGTAATTCTAAAAATCCGTATATTTTTATCTGAGGCATAGAAACATAATCCTAAATATTTACAAAAAGTAAATTGCTCGTTAATATAATATAATTATTTATATTCATATATATATTTTATATGATATGTAAAGCTTGTACACATTTATATTATTGATTATTTTGAACATAATTTGTGTATAAGATATCGTTTTCTTTTAAATTACCCAACAATAATCATTTCTTGCGAAATCGTATATCACATATATATATATCGTTCACTGTTTCGCTTCTAACCGCCACTGCAACGTGTCGGATTTTTATTTAAATATGAAACGAACGAAAATATATAAATACTGTTTTATTTTTACGATAATTATTGACAGAAAAACGGTTTTGTTTTACCGAAAAATTCTGCAGTAGGTATTTACAATGTAATTTAAACCTGTGCAAAACCCGTAAAATAAACCACTAAAGACCTCTTATTATTTGCTATATATACACGTACCTATAAACCAACTAAAATGCTGATTTATTGCTTGGGACTCCAAATCGTTTACACAAAAATTATTTAAATTGGAGATAAACGCTTAAGTAATGTATCAATTATTGTAAATAAGAAAATATCATTGTACACTAAACAATATAAAATCACTAAATGTTTTATTTACTAGGTATATAAATCTATAATTATAGTATATATACATATATCTAAAAATTAGTTTCTCTTTACGTATAATAAAACTACTGAGAAAACAAAAAAAAATATATGTGGAAAATACTACTAGAACAAAATTGTTATCATAAAACTCTTTATTCCTTACTACTCTTACTCGACGACTATCCGAAAAGTTGTTTCAAAAAAAAAAAATTGGTAAATGAACATATATATATATGTGTAAATTCATTAATCGATAAGATTATAACTATATGATATGAATAGGTATCACGATTCTAAAACAGGATATATTTTCAAACTAAATCTTCATCTATAATTCACCACCATATATTAAGGTTAAAATAACGAAAAACACGAAATTTAAGGAGCTCATTTTTATGGCTGTTCTTGATTTTGGAAAGAATAAATTTTTCCAAACACGAACCTAGTGATTTCAAAATGGATTTTAGGAAGCTTACTCAAAAGCTTATTTTATAGATAGTTGTAACATAGCTATAGGTGTAATTTATTTATAAATTGTAGTTCTAATAGTCAAAACATTTTCAAATATTTTGAATTTATAATAAATGTCTTATCATTATTTAATTTTATATAATCAAATTTATCATTTTACATAGGAAAATTAAAAAATATTTAATTTTAAACTTTTAGCCACCTATTATATTAATATTTTATTAAAATTATAAAATAATATATGTAACAATTGTAATAATTAAATTACAATTGTGTATAATTTTTGTGGCAACAACGATAAATTTTAGTTATTATATTATTTATTTAATTAGTTATACGAATAAAAAAGGGTTTAGATTGGGGCGAAATGTAATAAATGGACTAGGGTTAGTTGTACCACCAATTTATTAGTTATTATTTATTTTAATAATTCAATAATTTAATGATATTTATCTAATGTATTCTTATTATATAATATATATATATATATATATATATATATTTATTCAAATCGTAGATAAATTTCAAAATGCTAAGAAAGTATGTAAGAACTACGAATAGTCTCAATTTAAAAAATACAATATTATATAAGACTGCAATTTTAATATTAAATTTGTGTATTAGCAGAAACCGGGACTTTTGTATGCTCGCAGAGTGGGCTTTCCTATTTCCTAACCCAGTTTTTGTTTAATATTATATTATTATACAGAATTATTTTTCGAATACAGTTATTTATCTTTGCTTCCAAATTCAAAATAATAGTAATCCACTATACTATTCGATTACTAAAATCCTCCACCTATAACTAGGTGACTTTTTCTCTAATTATTATGAATTCAAATTATTATTTTCATTAACTAACTTAAACATTTAACATTACTAGGTAGTTTAATTTATATTTATCAACATATATCTTTTAACACTTTATTTTATAACATTATTATAACGGATTAAGTTGATAACGATTTTGTTATATGTACCTCTATGTACATATTTGAATCGAAATGAAATATATCAAATATATAATAATCGAAATTAATGTTTATATTAGTTTTAATATTAAAATTTAATTACTCGTGGATGGTTTTATAATACCCTTTAGTATAATAATAACAATAAAATATTTGTTTTTTAATAATACTTACTTTTGAATTATTTTCTATAAAAATTAACTTTTTTAAATAAGAATTAATATTTTTTCCATATTAATTTAAAATTCGAGTTACAAGATAAAATTCTTGTTGGTCTCCTATTAACTTTTAACTGAAGGTTTTTTTTTTAATTTAACATGACTTATTGAATTTATTTTTTATTATTTGAATTGTCCATATTTATAAATCGATAAAATCCAGAATCTGAGAATATTTTATTTTATTTTAAACAAAGTTCAATATAGCTATTTTTTATCAGTCTTATAAGTATGTATAATATGAACACTGGTACTATTATTTATTTATTTATTATTTGTTTGTCTTCAATCACTTTTGACGTAAAAATGTTAATTTTGTTTTTTTTTTTTTTTTTTATTGTTAAGTATTTTTAATACTTTAAACCATCGGAAATCTATCGGCATTATTATTGTGTATCATAGATGGCTTATAAAAATTGGAAATTTAGAATTGTGATTTCTTATAATTAATGAAATACTAATAATATTTAAACACCAATCTTGCAAAAATAATTTTAGTTTTAAATGTACTTAAGTATTCAATGTTTCGTTTTACGACTTTATAACATATACTCGTATGTATTAATAAATCTTGTGATTTAGATATTTCAATATATTTGAATTCAATAAACAATTATTAATTTTTAAATATTATAACGACTTACTAAATAGGTACTTAAATTAAATTTGTATTATAAACACTATAGTATAATATATACACATGTTTTATTATTTGTTAAAAATTTAGAATGATAACATTATTGTGTATGTAAAATGTGTCTTCGAATCTTTGATTACTTCATGATTTTAATTTAAAATATTATGAATATTAGAGACTCTTCTAGACAGTGCTACGAAATATTAGGGTAGTGGAGGTATTAGAGTTAATTTTCATGACCTTTTTTCTATTTATAAACTTTTTCGTTGGCACATTTTCTTTTTAATTTTTAAAATACCCTCCGAGAAGTAAATAATAAACAATAAAATAAAATGGTCATTAGTTTTTTTTCGCCAATCGAGTGTACCGGCTGATCTTAATTTACCGGATGGCTTTAGTTTTACCGAATTTTTTCCTAAGTTGGAGAGGTAATCCCCCTGTAAATGCGGTATTGAGACCATCCTTCACTCAAATACTACAGTGGTATATTAATTACACTTCTGATAGAGGAAATATTTAATTTGAAAATGCACCATATTTTGTAAGTATACATAAAATAAATGATTTAATATTGTCTTATAGAAAAATTAATATCATTTTATAAGTACAATATATAAATGCATCTTATATTCCAATGTAATTGAGTTAGAATAATTATTGATTATTGATTTCAGTTTGTCATATAACCTACAAATTAAACGTAAATAATATTCGAATATTACTCGAAAATAATAATCTTTTATTATATTATATATATATATATTAAAATGATAATTTAAAGTAGTCTAAAAGCCCGGCACGTGCAGATGAATTAATAATCATAGCGTTAACCGTGTCGAGACGGGGAAAGTGTAAATGAAACAGGAAACAGGACGGATACACGTTTTTCCAGGAGACTAAGCGGATGTATGTTTTTCTACCAGGATAGGACAAATACAAAATATAATAATACGATTAACTGCAAGTCGTAAAAAATACAGGATGTACAATATTGTTAGACAGACCGGTGACAGCACGAAATAGACAAGGGCAATTAATACAACCGGATGCACTTGCAAAAGAGACATTCGATAACCAAAATTGTGTAAAAAGCTACTACATTATCAATATATTAATTCTCAAGTCTAGAATCATTAAAACGGCCACCGAGTAGAGAGTTCAACATAGATCATTCCTATATAACTGGATCCCCGGACACCGAAATGTCAGACCACCTGGGACCATCACTTGAGACACATATTCCACGCAGTTGGATTTTTTTTCTATTTTACGGATAATATCTTTCCAGGACTTGGTCAATTTTATTGGTGTTTTGATTTTTTGTACTCAGAATAAATTTTATTATTTTAAGTTTCATTTAGTGTCATTTAACGATTATTTAGTTTAATATTTTGTGTGTATACAATAATGTCATAATCATTTGGCGGAAAACATTGTTGTTTAAATTTATTATTTAAATAACCCTTCGTCCGTCATCAATATTACATCTTTGATGCAGTGTCATATCTGAAGTACAAGGGTTCAACAAAACTCGACCGTTATACAGAAAATGGTTCAAAAATAATTTGCAGTAATATGTGTTCAGTAATAAATGTAGTAAAATCTCAGAAATTTCATGTTTGAGAAATTTCTGAAATGTTCACTTTACACGTCTTATCAAGTTATCAATATTATCTACTCAAGAGCAACAACACATTTAATCATGACTAGTTTTTGCGTTATTTGAGATTTGTTTAAGATATAGCATTCGCAATGTCGCTATTTTATCACAAAAAAATTAATGTAAATAAAAATAAATTGTAAAATTTTTTTTTACGAAAATTCTCTAACAATATCACTTGTTGTATATCATGGAGGTAGACAACTGATCTAATACAAGATTTCTTATTTATTAATTTTTTTCAAATAAACACTATATATTTTTATATTAGTTCCAAATTTTTATTTTTTTAATAATTCAAAATTCATTGATAAAAATTATACATATATTTTTCTAATCAAAAAAGTAATAATTCGTACTTAAATGACGGAAAATAATATCAAATAGTATTAGAGATGGCTAAGGAGGGGAGACAGTTCCCGGGACAATATGTTTTTAGAGGGCAGCAAATTTTATAACGTTATAAAAAGTTTGTATGATTTCGACTTTTGCGTAAAGTTTCAGTGTATTATCTTTTTCTTATCTTGTCAACTATTCTTAAAACGATTTCTGATGGTATTTGGTAGATTTGAGTGAACGACTTTTATTGCTTTTAAACTATTAACTTGTAAAATTATCACATCTTACTTGAAAGAGAAACAATTATATATACGAAAGAAATACTAAACACGTCACTGATAATAACTATTTAATAATAATTTTCAGAAAATATATAAGTTAAGGGAGAAGATTTCCTTATTCTCTTTCTAAATGCCACTGTCCAGATAAGGCACATATAGTGTATAACTACGGTTAATATATAGATAATTTTTGATATTACACGTTCCGGTTTATCATTTTTGTTTATTTTATATTTTACTGCTTTTACTTTTTCGAAATATTAAGTAAGTACTCGTATATACCTAGCTATTTATTTTTCATTTTTATAACATTTCTGAAACATATTATATATTTTGAATAATACAAATATATGTATAAATATAAAATGCAAATTAATGCATTAGTCCTATATTTATAATAACCAAACATGGAAAAAAATATTTTTTTAATATATTATTACTACATTATACTGCTATTTACAAATCTGAAAAAGTAGGTAATGAGAATGTGTAGACGTTTTTTTTACAAAAAAATCATTTTTTTTTTTCATTTCACAATTCAAAATCTTTCTCGATGAAAATAATATGTTATTATAATAGTTTGTATATCCGATACAAGCGATCGAGCTTGAAAATACTTGATACAAATTATTTATCTGTCCGTCATATATCATATAGATACTTTTTGTGAAATGTGATGGACTGAATATAGATAATAATCTTTTACTATTGATCAACAACACAAATATATTGGAATATAGCAATTAAATGCGATATGATAAAAAGAAAAAAAGACAAAGACAAAAACATATTTTAGGTTTTCATAAAGTGAATTTGTGCAATGTCAAAAAATCAAAATTAATATACAAGAAAAAAAAAATGGTTTTGAAACCCATTTATTAAGCATAAAAATATTTAGATAAAATTTATTATAAAAACGTTAATTAGAAAAAATAACAATAGGTACATAAAAAGTGCTGATAATTATTAATTTAAAAATCAATTATTTTTTTTTACCATATCTGGTAACATTTTCCTGTTTACTTCATTTTAGATAAAAATACAATTTAAAAATATTACTCGTTTTATTGTCGTCGTCGGTGTATTGGTACTTTCGACAGTATTAATTAGATTAAATTTATATTATTATTTTTTAATCATTTAGGGTTTATATTTTTGGATTGAAAATAATGTAATTCGGACTTGAATAAACGACTATTAAAAATGCATGACTCGTATTTTTGTAAAGTTATTTAAAACGTAATAAGAGCTCTATTATATAGAGTCAATGGCCAGTGAACAGATATTTTAAGCATTATTTGGGCGTTGTTGCAAATGTCCAACCTTGCCGTTCAAATTGGAAATAACATATAATTGCATTATGTTTCATTAATGCATTATAATTAATCATTTATTTTATATATTTTATTCTAATAATATTATAGGAACGAAATACCACTGTTATGCGTTTAAATTTTAAAACGTCGTATACAGGTGGTATATTATCATATGTTCATCTAATTTAGTAAAATTTATCTGTACTTTGAAATTTTGTGCTTTATGAACTTGAAATAAATACATTTTTCACTATATTTTTTACATAAAATTAGGATTTTATATTAGTTTGTATCTTTGTCATTTATTAAGTTTTATAATACTTTTCATAAATGGCTATCTATATTTTTGACTTTTTGATTTTACATTCAGACGTTAAATAATTTTCTGAGCATTATGATATGTCAATGTTGAATATTGAACTAACAATTTATTATTTATAAACATTTTAATTTAAAGAAAGAGTGATGTGAATTTACGCAAATATTTTAAATAGTAACCAGCATTAATCCTCTCTTCTAAAGGTTAAATGCTAATAAACATAAAATAATAAATTGTTGTTTCAATATTTGAATATATGTCAAAAGTATGGAATGCCATCTAAGAAAATTATGAAACCTAAAAAAATTTAATAATATATTTATTTCGACTTAACTAGAATTAAAATTTTTAAAAAAATTAATATTTACAGACAAAATTAGGTGAGTACAATAAAAGGATCACCCTGTACCAGTGTACACGTCCATACAAAATAATCAATCAACCATTTTCATATTAAAATCGACAATTAAAAAGTATATTAAAAACCAATAAGTTTAAATGTTTTTCAAAAACTCACGTACCTGTGAAAAAACCCCGAAGACCAAGTGACACGTCAAATATTCTTATCGGATGCCATATGTAGTCATATATGATGACATATGTATATAATATAGTTATCGAATGTGATGGCGTTAAATCACTAAATGTCTTTAAATCCTCGATTTGTCATCTTCTGGATCGTTTATACGATATGACACATGTTTCTACTCCACGATTTAAATCCAATGCTTCATCATAGATACCTGTTGGAAAAGCCATATTTGTTATAAAAATCTAACAAAAATGTATAAATATTGAAGATATTAATGAGTACATTGATTTTCAATGTATGGATTTTTTTAACGCATATTTACGTTTTGTATGGTTATAATTTTCAAAAACTCGACCTGATTTTATCTATCACCTATATTTAGATAACGATGGTATACGAGTAATTTGATACGTATCTGCTCATAAAAAAAAAAAAACATCGTGTTTTATCGTAATACATAGTGTAATAAACACGAAAAATATCTTTAAGAATTTAATATTATGAGAAATTAAATTTTGTTGCAAACATTAAATATAATTTAATTTTAAATAATTTTTTTTTTACTTATCGTAAATAAGACTACGTATTTTATTCAAATTAAATAGCATAACAAATAGGTGATGATATTGTGAGAAATCTATGCATTTGTGGTGTTTTATACACATGTTTTTAAATGTTTTTCTTGCGTAATATTTCGTTTATAATCGAAATGATAAAGAACACTGATGTATTTTAATAAAATATGTTGTTCTATCTACGAAATCATAATATTGTGTGAGTATCGGATATTTTATACCCGGATCCAATTACGCTGAACCGCGAAGATAATGTCATAAATAATTTATTACATTCACTAATATTACAGGTTTCATTATATAATTATTCAATAGTACAAAATTTAATTTACACGATAACGTCATCTTGAAAATAATATCACAAATTTACGTGCAATATTTTTTAAGGACACATCATATAGATAGGACGAAGGATAATTTTCGATAAATTATTTGTATAATATATACGCAAGCTCGGAATTACGAAAAGAGTCGACGGCGAGATTAATTTTTTGTAGTTTATCGGTTAGGTTTGCTATATACATTTTTCGTCGTATACTAAATGTATAAAAACCGAAAACCGTAATATCCTCAATTGGGTAGGTATTGCGATACATAAACGATTTGTGAAACGGCACTAAAGAAATTCTTTATACTGTTCTTGATACGAGAAGTACAACGGAATGGTCCGGAAAGCCGTTTAGCTTTCCATTTCTTGAAATTTTGATAAATTTCCGGAAGTTTCATTTTATTTTAATAAGATTCGATTTTTTTTCCGACCGTAACTCTCAAACTATTGTTTTCAAATCAGACTTGAACGCTAGTTGGACAGGATATACTACTCAACACTGTTGGTGAAAGTACTTAATTTTAAAACAATGATAAATAATATCTTTCAATAAAACGATTTTGTGGAGCATAGTGTAGTAAATAAATAACGAATCGCTAACCGCGTGACAGCTTTATTTATTTTATTTTTCGATTTATAACGATATTAAGTTATTTTCCTTTGGGTTTAAGGAAACTTCTGGGAAAATAACAGCTCTGGAATATAGCATCTTGAACGAATTTTCTATTGCAAAAAAAAACACTCCACTCCAGTAATTCTACGAGAAAATTTTTTGTTTCTAACTATAAAAAATAAACATCGTTATTGCAAGACCAAAAGATTCCTAGCGGAATGAATAAATTCTATCAATTTTTGAATTCTGAGCGGTACAAATAGTATATAATTCGGGCAATCAAACAGTTAATGCAGACATGGAGTTCTAACACATTTCTTGGCTCTTTGTAAACATCTATATACTTAATTATATGATTGTATGTAATTATTATGTAAAATTAAACAAGTGTGGAATTTTTCAGTCAATCAAATGCAGTGGCAGATACTTTAGACCAATTATGGAATTTATTCTAGTACCTAGTATTAATGTTGTTGATATTATATAAAACCGCAAGCTGTAAATCCCAAAAGTTCCCGAAAGACCTCCAAACATTTTTCAAAATTTTCGAGTTGTTTTAGATTTTTAGCGAACAATTAACATTGGAGTCTGACTAAAACATATTTTTCTAAATATATAATGGAAGCCATAGAAGTTTTTTTTTTTTCAAGGAATATAATACTTTTAAAAAGTACATATGCCATAGTTAACAGTCTTTCTGGATATTACTATTATGTGATTTTTCTTCTATGCACAGAATTCCTTTAAAGCTGAAGTCTTCAAACACATACTAAAAATATTGGAATCTTTCAAGGTTGAAAATTGATTATAAATCACTGATGTATTATAAATACTGGTGTTCACAAAAGTAAAGGAAAACTGTTGAATATGCCTGCAAATATATTTTCATATTATACGGTATAATTTTTACAACCGTTGAAACTTAAACTATATTATATTGCGTAATAAATTTAATAACTTATAATTTTTATTTTTTATTTTCTTTTTCATTGGTTTCCGAAATATTATTGTAAGATGATTTTACTTATGACTTGTAGTATATTAAAATGCTATCTATCACAGCTGATGAGCAATAAAAAAAAAAAAAACATATACATTTATTTATTATGAACATATTTTTCTGAAATAGATCGTACCTATTGGAAAACTTTGAGAAACTTTGGTGATTTAAAGCGTTCCTGGTTGTAAAATTGTCCATTTCGAACAGTGTTTAAAGAGTAGCAAAACTATCACAAACATAATATAAATATCGTTTCGCGTCGGATTCTTTTATCGGTATATTATATTATTTATTTATTTTTTTATTATTTATTAAGACTCACATAACGTAAAGGAATGGCGTTTTACAATACTTAATATAAAATAATTTTATACGACAAATATATATAAATATATATATATAGGTATATATAACAGATTAGGTACAATTTAAATTTAGTTATAGGATCGAAATTAAAGTCAAAATTAACTAGTTCACTACATGACTAGAGCAAGTGGCATATCGGATTGTTAATTACGTAATTTCTAGAACTTTGGGTAACATGAAAATTGATTATAGTTCTAGAAATATAAACAAGGACTCTAAACTCTTAGGCGTCATTTGGGGGGGGGGGAGGGCAGCATGGGCATTTGCCCCCCCCCCTGTTGACAGCGGGCTGGTGTCCGGGCCGAATATGGGCCGATCGCCGGTGTCCGACATGATTCGTACTAAAAGTACCCAACTAAATAATTATAGCGTAGCCGAATAGTAATAACTAATAACTAACACCACGGCGTACGATGAATGTACTTGTAAAATAAATAACGCTATTAAAATTGATCTATAGACGCTACCAATAGTATGGTTAAAACTTATAATAAGGACGTATTTATGGTCTATATCACTAGTTGTTTTGCCGATCGATTTCCCACAGATATCAGAAAACAAATTAAATCCCGAGCGGCCGAGCGCAATGTTTACACCGGTCTATATTTTATTTGATATGTTCTTTGGTGGCGGTTTCCATATACATATACAATGGTGGGCATTAACCAGTTAAAAAGTCAAAGTTAAGTTAAACAATTTATTTTTGTTTAACTTTCAATTCAACTAGTTAATTAATTTGTTTATTAACTAATTAACTCGACTAGATTAAATTATCATTGGCTTAACTTGACTTTTAATCGTTAATTTTTATAATCATTTAGTTAAGTTAACACGTAAAAGACAAGAAATTGTATCATAGTACCTACAAACTTGTAACTAGTATCTAATATTAAAAAAGTAAATTAGTGGAAATTTTATTCTTAAATATTTGAATAATTAAAAAAAAAGTCTTGAAATTTAAGACATAAATGTTAAATGAAAAAAAAATTTACTTATTTTCAACTAAGTTGAGTTAATATTTTTTCAATGTCAACTTTTAACTTAATCAGTTAAATTTGTTTTTGGTTAACTCTTAACTTTTAACTGAAGGCATTTAGGCTAACTTAACTTAACTTAACTAAGTTAATTTTTCCATTAACTTGCCCACCTTTGTACATAAATATGTATGTATTATGTGTTGTGTTTTTTAATATAATTTAATGTTACTAATTTGTTACTAATTTATTTAATGTTTTGTTTTATTTTGTGTATATACATTTAAGCATAATACACCAATGTGTATTTACCCTATTTAGGAAGCAACTTGTGGGAAATAAATTCCCTCAAACAAATCCTCATCAAGTAGGTACTATATTTAGTCTCTCGACTCGTTTTTAGTCAATATTATTTCCGGAAAAATTGGGATATTTGTGACTATGACAATAAATATAAAATTATGTAAGGTAGTACTGAGATAAAATATAAGCGGGAAATGTTTACGAGCGCAGCGAGTGGTTTTTCCAGTTATTTGGGCCGGTCAAATATTTTGCCTCTCCCATTCAAAAACTGAAATGACGCCACTGGATAAAAACTCAGGAAAATCTATCATAACATGTATTAATTTATACATGAACACTGCATCAGAATATACATGACGAGTAGCTAATGTTACAAGACCAATAATGTTTATTAACATTGTGTCAATGGTTTTATACAACGATAAATCAGTAATTTGATCAACATAATTATTTATGAAGTTATCAAACCAAAAATTAGACACTTACACCCATAAAACCTTATGTTATTTGACCTAAATTCGTTTAATTATATCATACATTTAAATTTAATAGAAAATTTCGATTTCATTTAATGTTGTTTTTAGATTTATTCCAAATTTGTCTAAAGGTATTTAACGAAATCGGTAAATTTGAATTAAAAAATTATACTTAGTACCTGGTACATCCGTGTTAAAACTAAATACCTAACAATTGTAGTATTTAGGTGGATAAGTTGTATATTTAATCAAAAAAAAATAAATAAATAAAAACTTTGAGTTATAACTGTATACGTATTATAGTATCATATCTCATGAATTGATGTATTAAAAATTAAACATCTAAATATAAAATATAAAATTTCTAAGTTTAATATTACAATTTACTCTAATTAGAATTTTGTACCGTTTTTCCTATTAAAATGTTTCCTATTCAATAATTAAAGTATATAATTTTTTAGTTAAAGTTAAGTAAATTTAACAAATTTAATTAGTATTTAATTCGAAATTTTATCAAATATCGGAACAATACAAATTTGTGAAATAAATACGTAAACCAATAATACAGTGCACCGACTTGTGCACGAACAAAACCCAAAATGACAGCACGTTTGTTATTCGACTTCACTTATATACCAAATTCACATTTACAACTTACCCTGTCAAATTTGAAATATATTAATAATGTAAATCGAGTGTCGAGAGTTCGTCATTTTAATTTTAAACAACGTAGTACGATAACAAAATAAATACAAGGTAAACCTACAAAATAGTTTTATTGATTTTTTTTATTAAATCGATGACAGTTAATTTATTAATATTTTTTTTAATAAATCATCCAATTATTTAAACATAAATATATTTATTTTTATTACAAAGAATAATTATTATAATTATATATAATAATTAATTATAAAACAAATTTTAAATAAGTTCTCCAGAAACAGATGAAAGTTACTTCACTGTCGTTTTAGGTGATTGTTATATGTAATGCTAATATTCTCAATAAAACTAGAAACTTCCTAAATAATGCACTTAAAACGTTTAATTTTAATTTCAATTTCAGATTTTAATCGGAGCAAAGAATTTATTTATTTTACAATGATGTTTATTTTTCTGTGAGCAGCTTTTCGGTAAGAAGAACTACCTTTTATACTGCGCGTTATTTAAATATACTAGGGAAAATAACATATAATAACAAATACAATTTTCATGGCAACTAATATTTTTAGATTCTGAACGTAGGGAGGCCGAGAACTATTCGTTTTACAATGATATATTTTATTTTCTCTGTGAACAAATTGTCTACTAGAACGAGTGCTCTGATCTTTACAAGGTTACCTTGTTTCCGGTGTTTCCGGCCCTTAAAGTGGTCATTTCTGATTTTCTAAATAGTTTCAAACGCGTAAAACGAAAAACTACCGAATTATGACAAAAAAAACGGCAAAAAAACGATTTTGTCAAATCAAGATATTTAATTTCTTCGTATTTTATTTTTTTTTGTTTTGGAAGTCCACGCATATTTTGCGCAAATCTCATAACAAATTTTCACATTTGAATTTACTGCTTCTTCCAACTATATTTTATTTAAAAAAAAAAAAGGTGGGGAAAAATTTATTTTTGTAATTTATGTACTTATATAATGAAGTTATATACTTAAATTGAATTTTACTATTATAAATAAACATTATATTTTATAATATTATAGAGAAGGTCAAACTTAATTTTTTTTCTATTATTGCTCTTACGATATAATGATAAACATATTAAATAATATCATTAATATTAACAGTTATGTATAGTTCACCGAAGCTCCTTTCATAATCATTTTTTTCGAATGAAATTCATCTACCAAATGTATTCTATTTTATAACTCAAATACATCCACCGCTACTGACATCCTATGATCTAAATATTACCATCCCACTGGTACCCACTGACCGGGTTTTTTTATCTAAAGAATATAAGATGTTCAAATTTAAACAAACAATTTTTAAAAAATAATATACTAAATTTACTTACAATTAATGAAGTATATTTTTGTTGTTATAAATTATAATGATTGCTTACATTAACTAAAACAAAACGATAAATTTGCAAGTTCTATCATGTTAATATTATTTAATATTATTTTAAAGCTGGGTCAAATATTGTTTCCATAGTTCTAGAAAACAATAAAAATGGTCTTAATAAAATAAAGTATTCACCAAAAAATTTCATTATTAGACTAAAAAATGACGTGTATCACATTTGCGCTAAATCGTATAAGTTTTAGTTTATTGTTGTTATTGATATTGGAATTCAAACAAATAAACTAAAAATTGATAATGAAAATAAACAATTTAATATATTATATTCTCCCCCGTAGATATATTATAAGTATAAGGTAATTTTTCGAAATAAAAATATAATGTTTTTACATAGGATCTTATCAGACATAATATTTTTAATTATTATTTAAAAATGTATAATAATTCTATCGGCGGTTTTAAAGGTTTTCGGTTATTAAAGATTTACTTCGTACAGATTTTCAGCGTTGAACTGTGCTTTCGTTGTATATGACAATTCAACATTGAAAATAAATATTTAAATATTACTGGAATTTATAGTAACAATCACTTCGTAAATAGTAATATTTATTTTTCAGTCCATTATTGATTCCGAAATTCAAGGAAATTTTGGTACCTATAATAATAATGAAAATCCTCAGTACTCAAATTCATTAATTTAAAATGGTTTTATCGTAAAAAAAATAACGAAAAAAAGAAACTGATTTCAGATTGAACATCAAAAATATAATAGTATTAAATAAAAATAGTAGGTATATAGTATGAAATAAATGTTTTATAAACACATTTTAAAATGTTTTAGTTTTGTTATAAATTAATAAATACATTGTTTACATTATGCGCTCAGCAAAAATAATAAGGAAAAATTTTTTTGGTATTACATTTTTAATACATGCGAACAAAATGTTGTATTTATTCCAAAAATTCCATTATTTCTCAATTATATCTATCATCTTATTATTTATTTGCCTATATAGCTACCGAGTTATTATATTCTCGAGTTCATCAGTCGTATCAAACCAAAACTAACAAAAAATTTTTAGTTTTTATAGACGAAAATCATCAGATAATTTCACGGTTTTTATTGGCAGTTCATCGTTTAAATTTTTTTCCCCAAACAAAAATTCATTTTCAGCTATTAAATACCGCCAATGTGTGGTTTTCAAATAAATAATATAGTGACATTAAGAAACTTTCGGAGCAATTTCATCCTCTTAAAAATAGTTCTCCGAGTAAAATGGTCATTATTATAAATCAATAGTTGCTAAATTGTTTAGGTATATCTAAAACTATTTAATGCAAAATACGATTAAATAAACTATAAGTATATATATGTATGCAACATACATACGTATAATTACATACGTAATAATATCACTATACACAAGTATTTATTTACTCTGATATCGGCTGTTTATAATAAGTTTTAGGGATTTTTTGTAAATTAATCACGAAGTTTTTGATATACGTAATATATTATGTTATCAAACTCGTATTTATGCAATCAAGTGCTACAAATCACAATATTATTGACATAGAAACCGAAAATATGCTATAACTTCTAGGAATACACGGTGATTTTTCTCTGATAGTTTGTTTTTTTTTCCAAAACAAAAATAACAGAATGATTTCTATAAAATGTCTAATATTATATGATAGTTTTATTATTGAAAAAATATGAAGTTTCCCATTAGGTACAGACTTTGTTTTTATTTATATAAATAAATTATATTATTATAATATATATTTATATAAATGATATTTATTTATAATAAGATTTTATAATATAATGTCAAATACGTTCTTTGTGCAGTACAGTTATTCTAAAGTAAATCTACTATTATGAGTTATATTATATTTCTTTATTTATGTTATTTTTTGTTTTATGCAAACCAGGGACTGGCACTGAACCGAAATTAACCGGTTCCAGAATACCAGTAGAAACCACCTATAAAGAATAATAGATAAATATACAAAACACAAATAAAATAGGTACCTATAAATGATAGAGACATTACGTTTTTTACACAATTACTTTTCATAAAACTTCTATTGATTTTTTAAAAGGAATTTTAAATTTGAAAATATAATAAAAATGATTTTGTAGATATTAAAAAATCAAATTCTTCTTAACACCTAAGAGTCGCGTGATACAATTTTATACAACTCAGTATTTTCGCTTCATTTTTACCTATAGGCTTAGGACGAGCGTTTTGAACCATTTTTCAAATATCACATATAATTTATGTGCTTTGGCCAATTTTTATAGTTTTATACTATAAAATAATTGAAACGTTTTATTTTTTTATGGTATAAAATTTTTCTTCACAAAATAAATTTTGCTAATGGTGCATAATGGTACATGATCAAAAATAACAAAACAAAAAAAAAGCCGTGTTTTTATTATCAACTTAATATTTCTGTTTTTTAATTCAAAATGAATCTTTTCTTCGTATTTTTATACACAAAAATCATATTTTCGGTACATTATCATTAACTTCATCAACATAATCTCTAATTTACTATCTTCCATAAACTCTTCTTACACATGCCATATCGTCGTTAATTTGATTAGACATTTTTGAAAAATAATAATAAAATAGGTAAGTACTCCATTTAATTTCCTAAGTACACTTTGTATGCTACCTAAACTTAAATAATAATACAACGGTATATATATATACAATAATAATAATAATAATAATAGTACTAAGGCTATAGCTTCTGGAAATCCATATAATATTATATATACTATAATTATAAAAATTATATCGAAAAAAAAAAATAATACCATCATCCGAAAATAAAATACCTACAGCATGTTGACATAAAACAGTTCAATGAAATGACAAACAATTGATAGTACAATTGTTATTTCTTTGTAAAATAATTCCGTCACATAGGTATTTACAGCCTATGGTGACTACGAATTAAATAGCCAAATTTTATTTTATTATTTATTTTACGTAAATAATCAATACAATATTTCCTATCAATTGATATTTATATGAAAACCATAGTATGAATATGTAATTTCATATCGATATTCGAAAAATGCCTCGTCTTCAACGTAGTTTTTAGATTGGGATCATTCGTCTCGAACTTGTTTTCTCATTTTCTCATTTTCTTTGAATTTTGGAGGAGGTGTTAACCCCCTAGCCCCCCTCATGTGTTTGCCCCTGTCGTAACAAAATATAAATATATATGTATAAAAAATTTCAAGAACCTGTGAAAACCGGTATTAACCGGTATTTTTAAGAACTGGTTAATACCGGTTCTGAAAACCAATTGAAAAAATTACCGGACTCGGAACCAATATTTCAATTTGGTTCCAGTCCCTGATGCAAACTAAGGTATAATTATAAAAATGTATTCAATATACTAGTGATGAGCAATATCAGTCTTTTTTGGTCTTGGTATTGCAGTAAATTCAAGACCAAGACCAAAACATTTTCTCGGTAATAGAACATCTAAAATATCTATAACTATAGAGTATAATTAATATAATATATAATATATAATATATATTTATATAAGCAATAATTCCATTCAATTATTCCAAACGCATTTTACATGTTTCGTAATACAATCATAATTGCTGCAATATTGTGTTGTTTTCAAAGAAAATTTACCAAAATAATGGGTATACGAATTATTTAAAAAATGTTCACAATATTTTACCTACAGCCTCCACCTGAATCTGAAATCTGGATATAATATTTTATTCTCATATATATTTTTACACAACATAAGAAATTTATTTACGCACAGTTATGGTCTTAGAAATTAGAATATATTTAATATTACCTATTTATATTGTGCCAATATTTGTTTCTAAATCTGTATCAAATCTGTTTTCCATTATTCCAATATCATATGGCAGTCATTAAAACAATATATGTATAATAATTAGTTTAAAGAGTAAGCATAATATACAAAAATTAGTATTCAATAATTTTCATGACCCACAATCTAAATATCTACTGTATACCAATATTTTCTATTTTTATAGAATTTTTAACTAAAATATATTCGTTTTATCGTCTGAACAAACTATCATACAGATATGTATTAGTAAATTATCTACCTTTTCTCTATACATTTGGTAATAAAAAAAAAAAAAAAAAAAACAAGACTGAATAAATAAGACCAAAACTGAGTCAACAAGATTATATAATAATAATACATAAATATATACATACATATACACCAGTACATTAGACACACTCGAAAAATTAATTTAACCCTTCGTTAGGTAGGCTGGGTCTATGAGACTAGAGCATTTTCAAAATTGATTAAAAAAAAAAGCAAAATTGATGACATTGTAATTGTTAATATGTTCAATAGAAGTAGTCAACATACTATCATAATATAGTAATCATTTGTTATCATAGTTAATCTTTATTTTTCATATTATCAATAGCTTTTAAACAGACTTGAAAACGAAATGAGTCTGTAAGACCCAACCTATTCACCAGACATGTTAAGTATTCGAATAAAAGTATTTAAATACTTTTTTTGTATTCCAATACTATTTTAAATAGTTTTCAAAAGAAATATTCAAATACGTATTCTCAATACTTTATTCGTGTATTTTTATCCAGTTACATAATAAATGAAAATTAATAAAAATTAAAAATGAATACTTAATAATTTTGAGGCAAAATATAATGTTTTACTTTTTTATAATATGTAAATTATTGGAGCTAATATCCAATGAACATTTTCAAATAGCTTATGAACAAATGGTAAATTTGAAATATTGAAGTGTTGAAAATTATGTATATATATATATATATCAAAATAATAATGATAAAACGTAATCATAGTGGCTAGTACTATGTACATCACAGAACAGTATAAATAATGATAATAATATTACCTATAGATGATTTATTGGTTTTAGACTATAATATTTTTTTTAGGAATTTTCAAAACATAATAACGTGTATGACTATATATAATAGTTATTAATAATATTGGTAGATATATACAATTATTACAATAACTTATATTACTTTTGATATTTTCGTATAGGTGTAATATTAATAATCGTTATCATCGTATTTCGACTGATAATTTTCAACAATATGAATTATGAGTTATGACAAAAACACATTATAGGTAGCTGGTAGATACGTATCTATAATTTATTTCTATTTAATTTAACTTTTATTTTTAATTGTATCCGAAATGACCTGTGAATATTAATTTATCATAATTGACGTACTTGGAAAGTCATTTTTTCCATTAATCATATTTTTCCAATAAGTAGGTACAAAATAATTAAAATATATGGGTATTTACCTATAATGTATTTTAGATTATTTTTTTATGTACCTACACATCTATAGGCCTATAAAACCGATTTTAAAACAGTTTTTAAATTTAACGAATTGAGTTTTTTGAGATAAAAAATAATTTAACTAGGACAAAATTGGATTAGTGAAACTAATCTTGGGAAGTATATGGATGAAAAATTCGTGGTTAACTCTATCGAAAGCTTTCTCAAAGTCAGTATAAATAACATCTGTTTGATAATGATCCTTAATAGAGTTTAAGATATGATGATTAAACGTTATTGGATTGGTAATAAATGATGATTTATGACTACGAAAGCCGTGTTGTTGGGGTATTAAGGTGTTTTTTTAAAAAGAGGGGTAATTTTAAAAGTTATTATTTTCGAAAATATTTTAGGAAGAATAAAAATTATAGATATTGGACGATCATTTAAAACTATGGATTTAGTTTCCTTTTTGATAATAGGATGGACATAAGTAATGAGAGGAGTAAGGATAAATCTACAATTAAATAAAAAATATTGGATAGAGGCCGTCTGGTCCGATATTCGTTTTATAACTTGGATTTTTAATTCATGGAAGACATCAATAATTTCAATATAAAGTTCATTTAACATACTAAACGATTCAATTACATTTGAAGATGTAAAGATACTATTTTCATAAAATTCAGAATTAGTATATAATAAGGAAAAATAACTACTAAATAAATTGACAATATCTTGACAATTATCAGTTGTTTGATGGTTAAAAGACGACATAGTGTTCGGTAATCCGGTTATTAATTTAACATTTTCAATATAAGACTATAACTTGTTAAGTTAAGATTTCAAAGAATATTACATATTATTAAGGTAACGAGAGTGATCTAATTTACTTTAGGCTTTACATTTTGCAATGAGCGGAAGAAAATTTTAAATAATCGATGTTAGAGTTAGACATCTCATATATAGTATGATATACATTTTTTTGTTTTATTAATTTTACAAGGTCTTAAAAAACCAAAGAGGAAACTTAGATTTGGTTATTCTTCTTGTAGGTATATAAGACTCTATAATAAAATGTAAAAGAGAGTAAAATTCACCGATTAGAATGAAAATGTCATTACAAAATTTAAAAATTTAATCCGACTAATTGATCCAAGGGATGTTAAAATTGCATTATAATATTACATTTAGGCCAGTCATGTATTTTCAGAATACTAAAGAGAGGGGAGGATAAAAGTATGATTATAACAGACATTTACAGAGGGGTGGTGATAATACTGTCGGCAGGCCCGTCGCTAGATATGTTCCGCCCTAAAGGGAAAATTTTAATGCCGCCTTTAAAAACGTAAATAAGCCAAATAAAAAGTCATCAAATTTTTTCGAAATATTTATAACAAAAATACCGCGATCGACATTCCGCTGTCGATATTCATATTTTAATTTAGCCGTCCTAAAGCGACGTACCTATGACTTGCTTGTGTCCAGGCGACGGGCCTGACTGTCGATAGAAACGATAGAATCATTGTATAAAGATATTAAAAGAGTGGGGGGGTTTGATAGTATCAGGTCAACACACAGCCTTTGTTTTAGGTATTGTATTCATTTCGAACAGGTAATAAAAAATCGTTGGCCCCACACATAAAAAATACACTTCGTTCAGTACCTATCGTTTATCATCGAACGTAATGATTTATCATTGCTTTAAAATTCAATATATCCAACACCAGTGTTCAACCCGATGTGCGAAATATACCCATCCCTACTGACGCTCCCCGTGCGATGTAATTCCACCTCCTACTGTCCGGACTTTTCGGTGTTATCTTTAGCCGCTGCTTCTTTAACTATTTTTCTAGTACATAGTATATTATTACTACCTATAACAGCAAACATCATTTTGGTTTTTAAACAAATAATGGGATTAAATATTTGACATTTTCATTTACGTATGGATTCGCACGAAACTACTACGCATAAAAATTTAAACTATCCCTACGTGTTCATATATATATATATATATACCTACATAATGACTGAATATATATATTGAGTAGAATTTTAGTAGTTATATTTTCAAAATGAAAAATATTCTTGTACGTTAACGACTTTAACAAAATTTGACTAATAGTGTATATACATCACAAATAAATGTCTAAAATGCATAACATTTTCTGGTTGTGATGCAAAGATTTATTGAAGAAATCGACATTTTTCATTGATGTTTTTCCAAATCGAAAAAAAAAATCACTGAAATCAGCTAAATTTATTTCAGAATCTTTTGTACATTTGGTCGTGAAAGTCTTAAGCGCCAGTTTAATTATACAATTTAATTAAATATAATCATATATATATATATATAGTATACCCAGTATTGCGATCGCATATTATAACTTTCTCCGTTAAAAATACACACGAAATAAATTTCATATTCTTACTAAAACTATTAACATAATATTCGAACCATTTAACTGCAATAAATATATTGTTTTTATCTAGAAACTATCGGCTATGTATAACAGTAAAAAAAAAAAAAAAAGAAAAAAAAATGTTCCATAAAAAGTCCTTTTTGTGGAAATACGCTATTATGTAATATTATACGGTTCATATAAAATACCTGTATGTGTTATGAAAAATAATTTCGTTTATTTTCTAAAATGTTATTCGAAAACATGCGACGAAATGATAAATTTTAAGTAAGTTTTACTATATACGCTTAATGCTAACATAAAAAAAAAAGTAATATGTATATAAAATATATGATTCCAAGTACCTATATATCAATAAATATTTTAGAATCTATCCAAAAATGCATTGAAATGAAAAAAACCCAGTCATTATTTTTATTTATTCTTTATCGTAACATCAAAAACATCTATATGATGAAATATTAATCGGACATTTGTTTTTTATATGATAAAATAATCTTGAAATCTTCTCAATCTTTTTTTACATATTATATTTATTAATTCATCTTTATTCTAAATATGCAAACAGTGTTTTTAACATTTTAGGTATGCATTAGTAATAATATAACACAAAATGGATATCGGGTGAATTTTTCCACATTGTTTGGTGACAAAAAATGGTATACATTTTTAAAATCCACCGTCATTACTTCTCGAGACCCAATAACAAAAATATTACACCCAAAAACCATGTTAGTATAATGGGAAATTTTATTCAGTGAAAATAATATTTTTTTTTTTAATATCTATAACTAACAGACAAATCTAAGTATTATTTATGCTATTCATAAGAGAATTATGTATTTTAATTACACTTTTAATGCAATATATATTGGTAAATTGGACTTATTTCGATATAAAAAGTGTGTTTTAATTATTTAAATTTTTTTTACTATTTTCCGTGTAATCTTAAATGCAATTTTGAATAGAAATTGTTTTAATACATATATACTACAAAATACTATTGTTTGATCTAACATAAATAACATTTATTGAAAATATTTTTTTTAATTGACAAAAATTTGGGTAGTGTATTTAATTTAGAAAAAAATTACTATAACCAGTCACCAGATTTGAAAACACATTTTTTTTTTTTATTCTGTCTCTGTGTAGTGCAGATCAAATAATAATTAAATACATATTATGAATATAAAAATTAATAATATGTATTGAATTTTTTTAAATTTTAGATTACTTGAAACATTAAACGTATAGACGGCAGTCAGAATAAATACTTTGCATGTCTTCAAGTTTAATTGATTGAACAATATTTATATTTTTCGAAATAAAATTGATATTTTTTACCGCTAAAAACCATTTTTCTTGTTAATTTTAATAATAATAATAATAATAATAATAATATACATTTCATATTAGTTTTACTTACTTTCACTAAAAAATAAAGATATTATTGCATATATTTAAAATTTAGAATTATGTTTATCCGTATAATAAAGTGAAAGTTTTATATTATGTAGTCTTTATTTGTCAAATTTATTTTTCAGAGACATTTTTTATCAATATATATAATATATATATATTATATATATATATATTGTTCTAGAACTCTTTTTTATTTTTTACGATTTCATGATTAAATTATTTCGAAATAAAGTTAAATCCGTATTTTATCTATTAAATCAATTATCTGAAGTGAGTGGAGCGTGAAAATTAGGGAATATATACAATATAATATATATACTTTTAAACATCTTCAAACAGTCAAGATTTATATTTATAAAGTTTCTGAAAACTAATAAAATAACTTTGAGTGTAAAATATAAACAATATAACAGTGACATAGAAATAGAGCTATCTTTCGAGATAAATGTATGGCTACACGAACGTATTACTGAATTAAAATAAAAATGTACTAAAATAATTAAAGATACAGTACATTTATTTAAATATATGCGAAGCTACATAAAACGAGTAGGAGGTATATTAAAATACTACATTGGATGGTTAAATATTTTCAGTTAATTCCCAAGCATAGATTATATTTGGAATAGTGATATATATTTATATATTACACATAGTGATATTTAGTGAACAGCAGAATATTTTTTAAATATTTTCAAAAGTGTATACATATATTTAATAAAGTTATTTAAATATTCATTAAAAATATCTCATTCTTCATGAAAATAATATTTTTTCAGCTTTTTACAATCACATTTGTATCAGAAAATGTTTTATTTTGTTGTCATCAAAACTTCATCAAAAATTGTCAGCTTGGAATCCATAATGACTATAAAGCCCATCAAACGCACATTTTTGACTGTACTAAATATTTTGATAGTAAAAATGTAATATATATATATAAAAAATATTTAGAATACTATTTAGTTTTAGACAGTTTTATTCTATCCAGAGTATTTTTAAAATAATTTGGAAATAGGGGATACCTGAGCAGGATATGGACACGTCATAAGAAATTGCATTATCTTAAAAACTAGAAAACGTTCACTTTCTTTTAGCACAATAATTTTTATTTTGGAACTACTATATATATATTTTTTTTATAACAATGATAATAAAATAAAAAGAAAAAAGAAAAATTGGTTTTTAAAACGGTGTAAATATTACATAAAGTAATTTTACGTTTGGTAACTGATTGTTAAATACAACATTTATTATTTTTTGTAATCCTACATTATTATTATATCATATTTTATAAGGCGTACATAAATACTTAGTATTATTTTCTCCATTTTATTGTTTTTTTTTTTTTTACACTTATATTTAGTAATAAATTAGTTTGGTATTCCATTTTACCCTAAAATGAATCCAAATCCCTTCTTATTATTATATTTAATGATATTATTATTATCATATGCATAGGTATATAATTTTTTAATAAATAAGTATTTTAATTTTGATTAATTTTTATATCTTAAATATTTAAGACTAAAACATTAGCAAATGTGTTATGCACTTATAGATTTTGTACATATTGATCTATAGTAAGTACTGAGATATTTATACAAATGAAGAAGTTTAACTTTGATTAAATTATTTTTAATATAGAACGATATTCATAAATAATGTTGTGTTTAGCTTAATTTTTATTGATGAATACATTTATAAAGGTTCATAAATATATATTTTTTTTATACATTTTTCAGTTTTTAATATTTTCATTTTCTGTATTCTATCCCGAACCTATCATATCCCTCTATTAGAGGGTAAAATAAAAAAATTCCGCCTTTTTTCGAATACCAAGATATCGCCTTTAAAAAATGTGATTGTTTTAATTTTTATATTATAAATATTATTTATTATTGTTTATATTATAACATATCAATACAATTTTAGATATTTCATATAATTTTCAATATTATTTAATAATAATAAATCAAAATATGGTTCATGTAGGTACCTAGCGGCTAGCATCAGACTATGTTTAATGCTCATTTTTCTACTAATGAATTATTTGATAAATCAAATTGAAGACCTTGCGGCAACAACCAGACATATCCATATTTTGGAATAATGGCGAAAATCGGTTTTTATTATTAACAAAAATAATACACGTCTATTGGTGCAACTGATCATTAAATACAGAGATATTGTACAAATGGAGATGTCTGGTTCTTATTTTGGTGCAACAACAAGACATATCCGGATTATTATACGTCATACGAGTACTTTTCATTTAATTGTGCACTTACCAATAGATACCTAAACAATAGAACGTATATGTGTAGTTAATTTTTGAAGTAATTTACATATTTGATTTATTGTAAATCTGTATTATATAGGTACATTTTATCATATTCAGTTCTTTAATTCGCTTTTTAAGAAATAACATAAAAAAAAATTTACAGAAAATATCAAGAAAATTATTTTAATTATATCTATGAATAAATTCCACAAAATGCCAAATAAATAAATTTAATAGCTATATAATAAATAAATATATATATATATATATACAGCTACTTTGGTACTTATAACAATATGAATGTTTGGAAATATACATAATGGAAAAAAATTTATGAATTTATGTAGTTTTGCTTAAAATATTAAGCAATTTAAAAATGTACGTTTAGAGGGCAATAAAGTTATGTAAAAAATACGAAAATAAATTAAATTACAATTCTTTTGATGTAATATATTATGTGTACGAAAATCGGAGAACATTAAAGAAAATTAAAGCTCCTGCTTCGAGGATCGAAACAGACAATATAACACAAGAAAGAATAAATATAAATGGCACCTAATTTCCTTCTTGAGTCGTTTATACATATTCATAATTTATAATTATTTATTTAAAACAAACATCGGGGGGAGGAGGGGATCGGAATGAAAGTGAATCTTCAAAACTCAAATATTATTTCTTTGAAATCGTTTTTCTTTTATAGATAATACGCCTTAATATACATATATTACTATATATGCATAAAATGCATCTTTGCAGTGCACGTAGTTGCCGTCATTCATCGTATCCATATAGATATTATATTTGATGGATTGCGAACGATACATGAATGCAAAAAAAAAAAAAAACACATTTTTTTTATTTCAGCGCTAGGCACTCGGATTATATAAATATATCCATGATTGACAAATGATATAATTTACTTTTTTAAATTTTATACAATCATGTGTAATATAACATAATATACATACGGATATGTCTTACACACAACATAAACGAGTAAAAGATTCCTATTTCTCTAACAACGATTTAGTTCTCATGGTAAATTCATAGTAAAATCATAGTCAAGTAATAATACCTCAATGTATGCATGTATACCTACTATGTATGTATTTAGGTACGACATACGCGAGTGTAACGTAAAACATGACATATTAGAAGATTTTTATTTGGATTGCCCCGAACGATGGAGACATATCCATGTCGAAAATCGATAATATTAAAGGTGAAAATCTATTTTTGATATTGTTCGTTGTGATTCGGAAAATAATACACAGTAAAAATGTATAGGTCATTAGGTTTTCATTCGTTTCCTTAAGCGAATATATATTTATGAACAGTGCTAGCTGCTATTGCCAACTATATAAGTACATTTAAATATATGAACTTCTGTTTCGAAAAATCGTTAAAAAATTTATCGAAAAAAAAAAAATCAATAATCCACTCCGGGTTCAAATCTTGAAAAAAAAAAAAAATACTACGAAATTGCTTTCAAAATTATATACGTAACTGGTGTTGTACATGTTTTTTAGGTTACGTTGAACAAGGAATATATAATATTGTATATTATATTGGTTTTAAAGAGCTATGTGTTTTTTATTTGTTTGCTGCGCGGTGTATCTGTCTGATAGCGTTTCGGATTATATATATATATATATATATATATATATATATTATATATATATATTATATATACAGAGAGGAGTATATGAAACGTTTCGTATAACGCTCATCTGAAATTTCACGGCCGCGTATTGAATATACTATAGACATCGGTAATCTTTCGACAGTGAATTTTCGAGAACTTCACAGTAATTTTATTAATTTCGTAAAAATTATAAAAATAAAATTAATCCAAAGTATCCATCGGATACATCGGCACATGTATGTGTGTTACACACAACACAAACGAGTAAAATTGACCGTTTCTCTAACAACGATTGGGTTGTCATAGTAAATTCATAGTCAAGTAAAAACCTCAATGTATGAATGTACGTACGACATACAGGAGTGTGACATAAAGCGTGACGTTTTAGACAAAATTTTAGAATGACCGCCAGCGATAAGACACGCCAAAGTCAAAAATCACTAATATTAAAGGTGAATATCTATTTATGGTATTACTCGTTACGATTCGGAAAATTATACATTTGACAAACTATTCATTTATGAAATAATAAAGGATGTATATAGGGTAAGGTATCATGATGCATGATGCTCTTTGTAGATGATATAGTATTGGTTGATGTGAGACTTAAGGATGCCCACAGCATACTGAAAGAGTGGCATGAAACTCTCGAGAGGAAAATATTAGTAGGGGTGAAATATAAATAGTATGATTTTTGAGAAAGGGAATACAGAAAAATTGGAAAAAGGCAAATAATTAAGTTGGGTGTAGTCGTAGTATAGGTGAGATGGAGAGGTTCAAGTATTCAGTATCTGTTACACAGAAGAATGGTGGTTTTGGCGAAGATTTGAATTATAGGATGAGGTATGAGTGGATGAAGTGGAGATAACCTTCAAGTATAATGTGTCATAGGAAAATCCAAATTAGGTTAAAGGATACATTTTTTAATACAGTCGTTTACCTTGAAATAATATACGGATCGAAGTTTTGGCAGTAGATAGGAGTAGATGGACCAAAGTATTAGTAAGATAAAGATGAGAATGATAAAATTGATGAGTGAAGTTGCTATAGAAATCAAAATCATAAATTAAAATAGAAGGGGTTGTATAGGACTGTCTCAAGAATTGGGATAGATTATTTAGGATGGGATTTATTAGCATAGGGAATATTTCAAGAAAGTAAGAGACAGAAGCAGTAAGATTAGTAAAGGGGATATACGTTGAAGGAAGGAGGGAATGAGAAATATTAAAATAATAATATTAAAGAGTAATTTATAGATTTACACAGTGGAAACTATGTTCAAATATAGTATTAGATTTTCTAATGTTAAAATACATTTAACAACCAATAACATACTATATATTACAATTAAAATACACCTATTCAACAGTATACTTTATCAAATCTACCCATTAAATGGACGTTATATATCCGATTTTTAAAACATTTAAAAAAAATAAGATAGTACAAGTATTAAAACATTTTTAATTATATTTTTTAAGTAATTATTAAATTCGGTCAATATCTTTATGATGTCTAATACGATATTTGATATTTATTTTAGAGTTAAAACGAAACAGAATAAATTATTTTGTATACAAAACTTTTTTTTTACTTTTTTAAACTGTATTAACTAAATAAAATAAATTATTTTATTTATTTTATAATAGGTGTTTGAACTCTAAAACAAGTTTTCATTTGCTTATCTTGCATAATAGGTTTTTGCTACTGAAAATTATTTGTGTGACGTCCTATTAATAGTTTTTACCCTTTGAGTGCAACTTTACAGTCACGTATACGCTTTTGATACAATAAAAAAAAAAAATAGATAATACAGACAAGAAAATGAAAATTATATATTATATATACCACTATCTAGGAAATAATTTTCAAAATTCAATAATACAAATAAAAAAGTTAAATAATTTTCAACGATGCTATGAGTAAACTATTGTAAATTGTGTAAGTACTTGTTTTTAGTGGTTACCGATACAGTGTCAACTTTTTTTTATTTCCAAATATGTTATAACAATGTCCACAATAAATAATAATAATTTATTCTAAAATTTGAATTTTGTTATTAACATTTATTATTTTTATTTTGACTGTTCATAATTTGTAAAAATAAGAGGGTATTTTTTTATAAATGAAATATTTTAACTATTTAATGAACCCACGGCTTTAATTATAAAAAACGGTTGATCATAATCAATACAATTATATCGGACATGAGTTAATAATTTAAAAATTTATATATGTAGGTATATATAAAAAAAAAAAAAATATACTAAATTCCCCCAGCACAGGCTGCCATACAATATAAAATTAATTAAGCAATTAAAGAGTTAATAACTGCAAGGTACCTATATATATATAATAATTATAATTACATTTTTTCAGTGTTCGAAGATCAATAAAATAATATTTTCAGAAATTTATTTTTTGTTAATCATGAAAATAATAATGTTTTTTTTTTTTTTTGACAACTTGAGATTATTTCACTACATTTTTGTGATATAAATACAAATATAATACCAGCCGAATCACCCGGTTTAGTACGTGCACAGTTTATAATTTCACACGTCATTCGAATAAAAATTTAAACCCATTTTCCCACATTCCATCCATTACAAGACATAAATGTATTTCTTAGGTGGGCGTCAATAACGTTAAAGAAATATTCTCTGAAAATGTCACTTTTCTACGACCAATAGTTTGGAGTAAGCGCCGATAATTTTTTTTAGTACATCTATATAAAATATTTTAGTAAATATTTATACTATAATAATAGTTTCGTACATTCTGGGCGTAACTTTAACATTTAAGAAAAAACAAGGAAAAATTAAAATTTTCTCTCAGTTTCATAAAACTTCTATCCCATTGCTTTTGATTTTCCAGTGCCCATCATCATTCCTTTGTACTATACTCAAAAGGGGTGGTCTGTAAAAACCGTTCTGTCTTTTTATTCTTTTTTTTTTTGTAATTTAATGTTGCGGTTAAATGTTGCTACAATATAAAATCGACCGATTCTGTATTTCTCTGCCATGTTATCAATATATATTGGCAAACATTTTGAAAATATCACCAACATAAAAAAACAAATACTATACGAATACTGTAACCATGCGTCTAAAGTATGTAATTTTTGGGAAATAGATTTATCGAATATTTAAATAATAAAACAAACAATTAATAATTTACAGGCATTAAGAGGTTGTGGAATACATATTACAGTACGTGGAACTACTCCACTAACTTTAAATGCCAAAAGACTATTATTAATATAATTGGATCAGTGTTGATGTAGTGAAAAAGTTCGGAAAATATAGATGTCAGAATATCCAGTCGATAAAATAGTAAAAAAAAAAAAAAAGCTAATTTTTTACAAAAATGTAGTAAATTAAGTAATCTGGAGTTTACAAAAAAAAAAAAAAAAAAAATGAAATTATACTCTTATTTCCCAAACTCTTCGATGCTGGATTTTACACCCTTACGTATTAGGGGAGTCGAAAGTGGTTTTTGGTAGCAGCTACGACGACACGCGTATAGCTACCGAGTTATTGGACGGGTTTCGTACCTAATAACACTATGGCCGGCTCGCACTAGAGTTCTGGGAGTCGAACCAGGGACTACTTGGTGTGCGGAAATCGACCGTTCGACTACAGTTGATCGTACGCCGAAAAAAAAAAAAAAAAAAAAACAAACCAAGACCAAAACTAAAAATGAACAAAATAATTAACGTATTTACGAGGAAAATTTAGCGGGTAGCTCGATCAGAAGAATCATCCTGTACGGTAGTTCACCGTCGCCGAGCGTCCGACACGGGTCCCGAACACTTTGGGGTTAATTACAGACGGGTAACGGGTACCGCCGCCCCAAAACAACCGCTGGGACAAGCGTATTATCGGCTAGTACACCGTAACGGACTCGTACGGACTTAGGCTGCGGAGCCCACGATTACTGTAAAAAGTAAAAACCGTGTGATTCCGGTCAAATGCTTGTGCACACGATCAGGTATAAGTACGCGGGGAAACGTTTTTTACCAGGCCGCCGCGTCGTTCGTCGACGATGAAACGGCCCCGAAAACATATTTGCCGGTCAAACGAACACAATATATCGCATTTTCAGATAGCGATTGCGGCAAAAAAAAATGTAAGTACGCGTGTGCACAGAATCGGCTTTCCCGCGGTGTATTTTCGGTTATTTTGCGTACACATCATATTGTATTTACTCTATTTCTCTGGAGAATATAATAATGTTTACTCTGTACCGCGTACTGTGTCCCGGGATGTCTGTCGATTATTATAGAAATGTTCGCGCGTGAAGAGCAACCGTCCGGTATATAACGAATCCGTTTTAAACGATACTTTAATATGGGGAGGGTGAGTTTTCGATATTTTTCGCTGTAGTGGGCGGCAGTAACGGTATAAACGAACGAAAATGATCGCAAAAAAAAAAAAAAAAAAAAAAAAACAGAAAATTACCATAAATAGGAACACAATAATTTCCAGAGACTCGCGTGAAATTTAAATTATATATTCACAGCGCGTAAGTATAACATACTCGTATGCCGCGCGTTAAAATGTGTTTTCGTTTTTTTTTTTACGAATGCATAAACATTTTTTTCCGGTAGAAGAAATCGAGTAACAGCATTCGAATCTCTATCCGATAGGAAATTCATTATAGTCATTATAGGTAACAGATATACATGTGGGTGGTACACTGGTACATATTGATTTAAAATGATCGATTATTCGATCGATTTTATAATATCGCACCGAACATTCTGTTCAGAATCGTTTGTATAACGTAATATGGTGTTTATCGTCATTTTGGAATTTAAAATAATACCATTATATCCCGTCCGAGGAACCAATGGAGAGAGGGATTCGGTTCGTGCTCTATATATATATACGTATATATTATGCAATGCAGGTTTTTTTTTACTTTTATACATTTGTGTTTTTCTTTTGTAATTAAACTTATTTTTCCTATCATATTTTATAAAATTAGAATTATATAATTGATCCAAAGTTTCCGTAAAAAAATTCACAAAACGCAAGTTCTCAAAAAGATAATAAATAATGTCCTTTAAAAAAAAAGTACATTTGTATTATCTTTGCAAATTTATTTTAATTATACCCGGTTCATAGATATAGTACAAACAATCATAGCAATAATAAGTCTGCAACAATAGAACATAAAATCTTTGGTTCTTTTTGTTTCTCAAATTTAATGTAGGTAGTTACAGTGACTGTTAAATTTTACACCCAACACTATACTTAATATATTTACAAATAAATATGGGAAAATATCAAAAAAATGCTTAACAAAATATTTAATTATTTTCAATCAAAGTAAAAATGAATTATATTTATTTTCAATTATCAAAATTAATATTCTTTAAAACTACGAATATTCAATAAAGTGTAATACATTTTCCCATATTTTACATTGTTTTTTTTTAAATATAAATGAAGTATCCATTTATTTATAATTTATCAGTTATTATGTTTCAATTAATAATTGTTATTAATATTATTATTATTATTATTAATTAAGATTATGACTTTTCATCGTAAAAAATTGTGTAAATATATAATGAAAAATTAAAACTATTGTTATATGTCAGTTGATGACAAATAAGCTAACTATAGCTTAGTTAAAATGTAATTTTAAAAAATTAACTTTTTAACTGAACTCTCTAACTTTTATAACTATGTCAGTATTATTCCCTATATATATATATATATATATATCCGGAATCTGCAGACTTGAGTACTATAATATATAAAAATAATAATAACTCAGAGACAATTGGTATACAATTTTAATTTCAGGATCCAAGTCTGATACAAGCTATGGTTTTATACATATAATACATAAGTCAAACTTTTGTTTTCCATACATTTGAACGAATTTAGCGAAATTCGAAAATAGAAATTTTGCAGTTATAATGTATGTAAAAAGTAATCCCTTGTAGTTTTAACTATTTTAACCGTTGTTTTAATTAAGTATATTTTCTCGTAAAATATAATTTGCATACAGATAAATATGTTCCAAATGTTTAATAGTTAAACCTAATAATGCTGTAGGATACATATAAAAATAAAATTAGTATACCGTTATTAACATTTCCCATTATGTTATATTTGGGTTTTTAATTACAATTTATATTCCAAATATAATAGGTACCATATATAATAGTATAGTAAAATTTCACTTTTAAACAGTATTATAAGTAAAAGGATACAAAAAAACGAACTTCGACTCATCAAAACGTTACAAACCATGAAAAGTCAATAACTTTTTTGATTTTTACCATGAAAATGGATAACTACCAAACATTAACAAATTCATAGACGGTACAACGAAAAAAAAATATCAATATTTGATATTTAATTTGTGTGATTATTCCACATAAAATTTTCGTTCCATATAAATTTAAATCAAACTCGTGTAAGCACGTTTAACATTTTTTTTTTTTAAACTGCATTTCAATTGTATTAACCTAAACGATTATATCAACGATAAAAGGCTACGTGCACTTTTGAATACAACTTTAAAACGAACACAAAAAAGATTTCAGTACCTGATTATCAATCTAATCGTATTTTTTTATTGAAATAAATGCACGTATTAATCTCAATTTCATTGTGGTACATTCCGTTATTAATTGGTTGAGTACATAATTAATTGGTTGCTATATATATATATATTTATTTATATAATTATTAGTAAGTAGTATACCATCAGATTTAAAGAAATAAAAATTACTCTTACCGAAATAAAAACTTTTTATAAGTAGTTTAAGCCTACATTATCAAATATCGATACGAAATAAGTATAAGAAATAAATCCAACCATATACCTATTTGTGTTGTATTGTAATATACAATGTATACGAGTTTTAACAAGTTATTTAAAACTAACAGAACTGAAAAAAAAAAATAGACAATTTTTGTGGACGAATAAAAAAAATTGTAAGGTAACGATATATATAATGTAACAGTCCGTGTTTAAAACATATTGGCAATAACATGGGATTCGTATAATACGCATTCGCGTACTGCATATACACAGGTATAGCTTAGGTAGCTTATCACGGTTATGCACGAATAGATTAAATCCAATATGTTTGTTACCGTTAAACGCATACCTGTGTGATTACTGTTTGAATTATAATATTATAATACAATATCCGATGCGTTTACCTACCAGTTTAATGGCTTTTTTCCCACAACACTGCCCTCTCGTCCACTCACCAAACTTATTTACCATCACGATTTTATGAGAATACGGTGCTAACATAAAATAACGACAGATTATTTAGTCTTTTAATACAGCACAGTTGCTACGTAAATATCGTAGTCGTACGACCGTATTAAATTTGACTGTTTTTACGATTTCGAAAAGAGTACGTTAAAATTTTGCAAAAATTTTAGCAAATGGGGTGGAGGGAGGTGTATGCAATTTCCAATGAATGATTTGATATATATGCTAAAGGAAAAAAATGAACGTTTTTCAATAAAAAGTTATTATCCTACATGCAAATTACCTACCTACCTATATATATATATATATATATATAACAATATGTACATACTTTCATGTATTACTTATCAAATTAGTTTTTTTTTTTATTTAGTATATTATAAATGAATATTAGTATAGGATGTTTAAGAGGATGAAAATAAAATTTAGTAATAAAAACATGTGCACGATAAACGATCAAAATTACTTCTTAAAATGATTTTAGAGTTCAAATACTTTTCTTCGAATTTAAAAAACCACTATGTTTTGACGACAATTTCACAGGAATTTTGCAAAATATAAAATGCAAAGAACTTACAGTGATTTAAAAACTAAAAAAACAGTATTTATACATTCGGTTATAGAATAAAAGAATGATAAAAAAAGTATGAGATCCTAGCCAAAATATTATCTTTTAAATATTTTATAATTCGTGTTTAATAATTCTAAAATCATTTTAAAATGTATTTTTGTTTGTTTTTCGTAAACCTATTTTTTGACGAATATCATAATTATACAACAACAAAATTTGGTACGGATACAGGACTATTTTTAAATTGTTGGATTTTCATATTTCATAAAAAAAAAAAAAATACCTATACAGAACTCCTTAAAAGTGGCTGTACTAATAATAAAACAAAATCTATTGATTACAATTTATTTTTGAAAGAATTTTAGTTTTGTATAAGTTGGCTTAACATTTTCTAGAAAATAATTATCCATTTTAATTAGTATAGGTATTCGTAGATAATGTTATATTTTAAGCACCCAAACTACGTATTTCTAAAGAAAAATTAACAATAAACAAAAAATGGTTCTTTTTTTAATGTGCATAACTTGTATTGTTAATTTAACAAAAAAAAAATTATCAAGATACTTTTTGAAAAATCTATATTTTCCCGAATTTAATATTGATAAATGTACGAGCTATATATATATATATATATATATGTGTGTGTGTGTGTATAGTACGACGGTACATCACGATGGTTTGAAATATTGTAATAATATGATAATTAAAATAAATTAAAGATGATTATTTAGAGAAACGAGGAAAATATAATGAGTTCATTTTATAAACGAACTTTTCTCAACGCTATGTATAATGTATATGCCATCGTACCAACTTGACGTTACTACTCGTGTTAACTTATAAATAATACTACTTAAAACTTATTATTAAAAAAAAAAAAAAGTGAACGAATGATTAAATTTTAGTTATTTATGTTTCAATCATTTTCAAACAAATTTCTCGTGTCTTTGACAAACTTTGACAAACAAGTCTTTAACGTAGTCGCGGGTTATTTAGTTTATGTATATATATATATATATATATATATATATTGTATGAATTATATAAAAGTAGGTAGCTATAGTTTGGTTTAATACAGATAGGATAATTAAGTATCTCAATGCGCACAAAAATCATCGTGATCCACAAAAGAAAAAAATCTTTTTAGTTTTTATAGTACAATATATATACAAATGTATTATCATAAAATATTTAAAATATGATAATAAGAAGATCTATTTAGATATTTTTTCCTACAAAACACTTTAATCGTACTATCTGATAGCATAGAACTTATTACGCTTCTTCATAATATTATTTTCCTTTCTCTCAACTATTCGGACGATCGGGATTCACGATCCTAGTCCTCTTATTCTACCTAACTCGACCTCCCATATCATTTTTACTAAACGTAGCTTTCTTCATTTCGTTATTATCATATCCGATGAAATCTTTTTTAATCTTATTCGTCTTTTTAGATCATTCCTTCTATACACATTTCCTAATCTAATCTTACTTCATCTGTCTCTTCCCTCCTTACGACATGTTCGAGTCACGTGTTTTCTATTATCTCACATTTCGTCTAATATTGAAACCATTCAACTATACAACATCGTTTTACATAAATTTGGCAATAACTTAATTGTAGTTAAAACGAAAACTGCTCAAACTAATATAGTGGCTCACATCATAATATTTTTTCATTAAAATGGTACGTATAAATATCATGTAATATATTTTCAGCCTCATACACAAATTCTTAATGCAATATTCTCTTTGATATTGATATTGATGTTGCATTTTTTATTAGCCCATATAGATGCTAATATAGTTACACGCATGTTATGTATACCAAAGTTTCGCTCAGAATCGTTTTATCCAAATAAATGATTTATCGTTGTTTTAAAATTAAATACATCCATCACCAGTTTCTTACCCAAGGAGCCTGTAAAAATGTATGCATTTTGGTAAAAACCAGTCATTCGTTACATCGCACCGTTCGGTTGATATCGCCATTTGAAAATTACATGTAACGATAAATATACATGTCAAAAGTTCTTTCGTCCGCCTAATACAAATAAATTACAATACGCGCATTTCCTCAACATACATTAATTTACAATGTATTTATTGACAAATCTACTTATTGGAATTAAAATCGCTAGTAAACCATAAAACCTAATAGAAATTTGATATTGATATTGTATTAAAATACAATTATATAAAATATGAATATAATATGATAGAAGACATTTGTTTTATATTGATTATCATTATTAGAATGACGGGGTTTTTTTAATACAAAAGAGTGCATACTACAATATATTGACTTTTCTATAAGAAGTTTTATCTCTATTATTAAAAAGTGACAGTTGATCCCTTTATTATCTGGGTGTATTGTTTAATATAAATTAAAAAACAAATGGTGACATTGATGAATTGGAACCATACATAGAACACCATACATCGTCATTACCTTTAGGTGTTCACTGTCCAAGAAAGAAGTGGACGGAGTAGATGTTACAGGATGGTGTGCATGTAAAAATCGTGTGATTGAGTCAAACGATTATTGAATGCACTTATTTTTCAGAATTTTAATCAAAAATTAAAATTTACCGGATTCGAAAAAATGTGTTACTGCTACAATTTCCTTTTAGTAAAATTATAATAGACCTAGAAATACTAAACGTTACGTGACAATAGATGATTATGAAAACTAAATATAAATAAAAGAAAAAACAATTATGTACTATAAAATATATACCGAACAATACACCTCCGTACGTTATATTCTCTACGTTCAGTTTACTCATTTCGTTAATTCGTGGACTTATGTAGAAAAAGGTATCTACCTATTTTTTAAATCTCAATAAATTTTATTTACGTTTTATGCGAAAAAAAAATAATAATAAGGTCAAAACAACCAGGTAAAATAAATTATGCATAGGTACCTACAGAATCGCGATAAAAATGATTATGTGTTCGTGTACAATACCGCGTATTCTATAGCCATAGAGAAATATATTTTCAGCGTGTGTTAAAAAAGTTAACTAAAATATTAACGTATAAAAAAATATTTTTCGTTTGTGAATTTATTCGCAGGAGTACGAGTTATCGTCATTGCATGTTTTATACAAAAAATAAAACACAGATATTATAAAATATGTATAAATTAGGAATAAAACAAACATTTTTTATCAAAAAAAATTTTTTACTTCAATACAATATCGATATACAATTTTAGAAAAAATTCTAAGTTTTCATTATATACATATATACATAAACGAATTATACAATATATATAAATTAAAGGCAATAATACCATCTTAATTCGTGACCAACCAGTGATAGAGTGGTACATTTTTTAGTTGGTATACGCTGAAGCTTTAGAAATTTATTCCCTAGTTTAAAGTTACTATAAGTTACTAAAGTTACTTTAGCAACATTATATTTTTCGGGGGGGGGGGGGGATCTAAATTATTTCTAGGCCCCAATTATTTTAGAATTAAAAATATATGTTATAAAATATAATATTATGGTGAAGTTGAAGCACTCCCCCTTCCCCGAACGTTTAGGCTAATTGTGACATTGCCAGGAACAGGACTTGAAAACGTTATAACAATAAAACCAATAACGTATTATAACGAAAAAAATTAAAACTCAAAATTTAATAACTATTATAAGAAGAATAGGAATATAGTTTTTTTTTATACGACGTTTACCCCCACCCCCCCCCCCGCATACCCTCTACTACGTCGTTGTTAGTAACACTTGCCCAACATTGTTTTGCTTTAAGTTCATAATCTCGTGGGAAATTTCGGAATTACTTTAAAAATAATTTTAGTCAAGTAATCAATTTTGATTTGCTGATTTCGGTAATATATTTGCTATTATTTGCTAACTGTTTGCTATGTTTTGGCGTTTGTTTGGAGTTGATCGGATAAAGTAGGTGAGTTACTTGAAATCAGCCCACTCACGTTAAAATGTATTTTACCAATACTATAGTGTTTTGCTAACTTTAAAAATCAATTTACTATTATTTGTCAACTATTTTCTAACTTCTCACATTGGTTTGGACTCAATTACATAAAGTCGTTGGGATGCCAGAAGTTCTTGCTAACTATTTTCCAACTTTTGACTATAATTTAGAAAAGCTAATTGAATGTGGGTGGGTGAACTTCATGAACCTTATGTTTGAAAAATATTCAAATAGATTTCAGAAGTAATCAAAAAATAATTCCTATACCAGTAATTTATTTTTAATAAGAAGTATTAATAAATAACCACTGAAAATTATGCAAAACGTGTTTCGGGAGATACGCGTTTTTAAGAAACTAAATGATTTTAACATTTGATGACCTCTATAAAAATTTAAAAATTGTAAAATAATCTAATTCTTTAAAATAGCAATTTTTGATAAAATTATTGGAAATCGACTTATAAGATTTAGAATTTTTCAGAATTTTCTATTTTAAAAAGTCGTATACCTCGACTCACAATAACTTTATTTATAATTGCTCAAGTAAAAATTTTAAAATTTTAAATCTTTTATATAGATTGTTGTATACCAAAATAATATTCAGTTTTCTAAAAACGTGCATCTCTCGAAGCATGTTTTACGCATGGAAATACGTCAGTGATTTTTACACATGTGATTTTTAAGTGGTTCTGAATAGGCAATTTTTATGAAATTTTAAGAAAAATAAAAATCTGATCATTTTAAATGTAATTTAAAAATAGGTCTGTGTCTGTACTACTTTTTATTGTTATGTGATCTAGATATTTGTTAACAAAACCGAAAAAAAAACTGTTCTCGGGCGGTAGTTGTAATTAAGAAACCAAATTTTTACACAACGTTATATATGTTCTAGCGTCGTATTTTTCTCTATGTCATAAATATAACTAAGATTTTATATTTTTTTTAAAAATATTCTTGAATAAAGCTAAATATAGATAACTGCGATCGGATAATTTGTATTTATTTGGACAATATTGATATATGAGATTTTATGCGACTCTTATATATACTATAATTACATGTTAGATTGGGTTTTATATTATATGTTTTGAATAAAACGTAATGCTTTTGCGAAACAAATATATGCGAAACTAAGCATATCATATACTGTAGCAGAAATGTTTGTACAATAATGTTCTACTCTATAATTAATATAAAATAATAACATATTTCCAAGGCGAAATCTACGTCCACCAGAATAATATTTGGGCGGATATATTCTAACATAGGTGCCTATTAAAATGTGTTAATTAAAATTTTGTTTAATTAAAGTGATTTTATGATAGTGGTTTTTTGCCGTACAAATATGGAATTATATCAATAATATCATTAAGCGCCTACGTAATATTTATTAAAAAACGCCAATAAAACCACTGGATTAATGAATAATAAATAATGAACCAAAACCAAACGACGTTTGGAGTATTTTATAGGTTATTTAGGTTACTGATTTTACTCATATTATTCATATTATTACTTTATGTTTTTAAATATCAGTTTTGGTAAACTACTTTTAATTACGAAAATTAATATGTAACTCAATTACTTTGAAATTTAGTAAAAAAAAAAAAAAATAATAATAAAGAATATTTATTTATATATATTTAAAATCCATACAATGATGATTTGAGTATCTATTGCCGATATAGGGAAATTATTTATCATCGAATAGGTTGAAATTATTACCATCAATATTATCGTTGGATTCCAACTTATAAATATAACCAAAAAAAAAATATATATATATATTTTTGTTTGGTGTCCACAAAAGTGTAAATTCTAACTTTCGACTTGGTAGTTATAGCAGTATAAAGTATCTGGTAGTCAGTCGACTAGAATATCGTACAAATTATTTAGTTGGCCGTGTAGACGGTTCGTTCAAAAACAAAAACAAATGGTAATACATTATTATATAGCTAATGAGTGTTAGAAAACTTACATTAAAACGCGACTATTGGTATAATATATTACAACTTTTATACGTATACGAAAGTATATGAGATTACTTATGAGTAAATGTAATTAAATTACGGAATTCAGTAACTGTAAAGTGATTGTATTACAATAAAGATAGTGAATTGTGTAAAACAACTATCCGACACTGCTAAATACATAATAATAATATAACAATATATAATAATGTATAAATACACGTTATATAATTGTTCTCGGTGCTTTTGATGACGTTCTATATTGAATTTTTCAAAACAGTTTTTTTTTTTTTTAAAAAACAAAATTAGATGCTGAATACGCTTTTTAAAAACAAAATTGTATTCCAGGATTTTAAACAAATCGTTAAATAATTAACTCAATATCAATCGACTATACGGGCCATTAAAAATGTACAAACTCTATTTTTGGACTAATCTATAGTCGAGCAACTTCGTACGACAGATGTTATTTAGGTACTTCCCGTACGGTTTCACCTTATACTTTACTTGACATATTTATGTATGCGATTTGCTATCATATTTTATTGCTACTTAAGTTCCGTTGTATACATATATTCTTAAATGAAATATATCAATATTGTATAAGAAAACTATAACTTACAATCAAAACCAAAAAAAAAAAAAAAACTCAAAAATACAGATAATAATAATAATAAAACCCAAATATACATCTGATTGTAACAAGATTATTTGACAAATATTCAATAACTATTGAAGTTGTTTTGTTATTGTTTTAAATAATTGTTATTACACTTATATATTATAATTAAAACCGTTAGGAACATCAAGAAAAAATCGAAATATCGATATTGTACATCTGGTATTTTTAGAAAAATTTTGGTAAATAATTTTTTTTTATTAAGAGGCCGCAACACCTACGATTTTTAAGAGGTTCTGTATAGGCAATTTTTAAGAAATATTATGTAAAATAAAAATCTAACAATTTAGAAATATTTATGTACATTTTAAAATTAATCTAGAAATAGCCCCTATTCTTTATTCTATCACTTTTTATTGTTGTGTAATCACGAAATTTCCACCTAAAAGACCAATAAGTGTGAAAAAATTTTGGAACTATGGAAAGTCGGATTTACAATCAGTAAACAGATTTGAATGCCTGTCTTCCAGGGATCGATCGAGGCATTTTTCTTTATTATTAGAGATTAAAATATACTCAATGTTTAACATTTTTGATTTTTAATAATAAATAACACAACTAAAAAATAAAATAAAAATAAACGCCTCGATCGAACCCCAGAAGACAAACTGATGAATTCAAAACAGTTTTCAGAATTGAAATCCGACTTCTCAAAGTCCCACAGTTTTGTCACGCTTTTAGGTCGATTTTTCGTTGATATTGCGGCCTCTTAAGATTAAGTATTTGTCATTTAATGTTTACGATATTTTAAAATTCATGTACATGTGAACAGTGTTCTTGCTTATTATTCTTGTTAATCAAAATTAGTAACTGATATCAATTCATTGTTTTCTGTGTGCTGTAGTAAGACAATAAATTAATAATAAATACTATTGCCATCATAAAAACTAGGCACATAAACTATAAAATATGAATATAAATATGTAAACTGGATAAATTGTAATATTTATATATATATATATATATATATTTGAATAGGTAATAAATTAACAAAAAAATATTTAAATTTGACAAATTTTAAGAACTGTAGAAAAAACTGAATAGTTTTGTAAAATGTCTTACATCAGACATTATTCAAAAAAAAAAGATTTACAAAATGAATATAATTAAATAATTACTAAAATAACTAAAATATTATTTTAAGTTTCTAGAAATTTTAATTGGGTATAATATAAATAATAATAATAATAATAATAAAATAAAATGAATTAATTTAAATGGGACAAAAGTTTTTAAAAGGTTTTAAGTAGGTATTTAAATATTACTGTATGTTATTAATAAAGAAATATTTAAAAATTATGTATTTTTATTCTTTATCAATTTTAGTTTTCCATTTTTATATCATTCGAATAGGTATTATAAATATCCAAAAGCAGTAATAGTATTGTTTAGATAATTTCGAACACTTAATAAATCTTAACTTTTAGGTTATCATAAGTTCCTATAAACTTTTCGCTAAAATGTCTAATTTTACAATAGTCTTCTGGTACTAAGTTTGAAAACAGCTAAGAACCCAGTAATTTAGTTCTGTAGTACATTTGGAGAAAGTTCAAGATGGTTTTCAAGAACATAACGTAAATTAATGAATATAAATTTAATTAAATATTGTCCTTAGTTGTATATACTCCATAATAGATAATTGCATATACGTGAAATACAATCATTTTCAAGAAGGCTTGTATACTTATATATAGGAATTTTAGTTGAAGACCATTCACGTGAATAATGCCTAAACTTAGGACTATTTTATGTTTTGATTTATGTGATGAAAATCCAATATCTGGTTAAATATATCATAAAAAATTCTGAAAATTTTGGACATAAATTAACAATTATTGTTATGTTAGCATTAAAACTTCGATTAACTATAAATTTTATTATTTTCATGAACAATTAAATATTTTAGAATAATTGCAATAATATTGCAACAGAATCGATTCCCATACTTTTATGGATATTCTTTACAAATCGGGATTTGGCGAGCCTATTCTTTCTTGGCTTAAATCGTACTTATCGGGCAGAGTTCAATGGGACAAAGTGTTTGGACATATATCCAATGCGATCGAAATTCTCTCGGGTATTCTTCAAGGAGGACGTCTGTCTTCTATTATTTTTTTCACCATTTTTTAATGGACTAAAGAATGTTATTCCTTCCATCAAGTTCCTCATGTTTGCTGATAACTTTAAAATCTTTAGTCGAGGCGATACATTAATTGACTGCCATTCTTTACAAAAATGAGCTTAATCCATGGTTCCTTGGTTTAATTATATTAGATCGCAATTCAATAATTATAAATGTCCCTTTATGTCATTCTCTAGGAATCGGTCTATTATTACCCATGTCATTAATGGTTCGACCTTTGAGTCCGTAAGCAAGAAAAAAAATTTAGATATCATACTCAACCCTAAGTTGAACTATCACCCCCACATTGAAGCAATGTGTTGTAAATCTCTAAAGACACTTGGTTTTGTGTTACCCTTAACCAAAGAGTTGTCTGCATCTCTCCCGTCTATCTACTGTTCTCTCGTTAGATCCCTTCTAGAGTATGCCTCAGTACTATGGGACGCCTATACGGCTGTGGACTATTCTCTTATAGAACGTTTCCGGAGAAGATTTTTTAACTCAGCAGCGTTTACTCTGAAAATAAATCATCCTCTCCACGACTACCAACCAGTTATGATTCTCAAACTTGATCTTATCTCTTTAGCTGATAGAAGAATTGAGGCTAATTTACTCTTTTTACACAAATTAATTGATGGATATATTGATGCTCATTCCCTGCTCTCTCGAGTTAGTTTTAAAGTACTTTCCCGTCCTACTAGGTCGTCTGCTCTATTCGCTATTGCCATCTCATAATAGTAATTACGGCAGAAACCAGTCAATTGATAGAATGATACGCCTTAGAAATGAGCACCCTAATTTTTTTAATAAATACGTACCTAATTATCTATATGTCTTACATCAGGTATTTATATATTGTTAATATCTGTACCTTATTATTTTACTCGTGTTATCTAAGTAAACTTCTAAACTAAAAACTACTACTTGTAAGGTTGGGTAACACCCACATAGATTATATACACATATTTCTGTGAATTATATTGAGCCAACAGCCCGTAAATAAATAATAAATAAATATTGTTTAAATTGAAGTTTTAAGACTTAAAATGTCAATACAAATTTTCTCGTCATGCTGTGTTCGATAAATTTCAAAAATGTTTTCTCGTACATTGTTTTAAGAAAATTGAATTTCGTAAAACTGTCCTAAACACTATATATAATATTATATAAGAAACCAAATTCCATCCAGAATCATGTTTTCTTTCAAAACTTTTATGATAATACAATAATGGCTGAAACTGAGGTGAGCTGTGCGAGAATATAGTAGCCATATCATTAATGTACATATAGTGCATCTGTATTTTTATTTATAATAAGAGTGCATTAGCGGTCTGCTTTTTTTTCTTCGAATGAAACTCAAAACCTCCCATTTGGACATAAATAATTATATTAAATGCTAATTTCAAATTAACAACAATAATATACTAAATAACATATTATTCTCGTCAACTATTATTATTATTATTATTATTATTATTTAATTATTAACAACTTAAGTGATTTTAGAAATACAATATAAAATTAAGTAAATTTAAATCACTGTATGTACTGATGGCGTTAAAATTATTAGTATACAAAATCGTGTATATAGGAAATTATATTTACTCCGCAAGCATATTTTGTTTTTCATATATATCATTATTATATGGTAAAATTCTAAAAATACCAATCCAATAAAATAAAAATTTAATGAGATGAATATCGGCATTTTTTATAAGATTAGATCCATATTTTCAAACACAATATACATTATACCTATAGAAACGTTAAACATCATAAAACATTATTTTGTACATTGGTGAAATGTGAGGAGAAAACTTGTGTAAATTTGACATTTATTTGAATGATCGATCGTGTAAACTTGCATACACTAGTCTATTTGAGTAAAAAATTTATGGCCCGTCTGAGAAAAATATTTAAACTGCACATTGTCACCATTCACGCAGATGGTTTAAAGTTTAAATGGATATAAGTAAATGATTATTATTTATCTATTTTATCATTAATTGTTTTAAGATCCAATACAGTTTTGTCAATATTTCTTATCTATACAATTCACACAAGACTAAACCTAACATAATTTGTCATTAACCTTTTTTTTTATGATTTCCAAATGTAAAATTGTTGGTTGAGTTTGCTTCTCCAATGAGTGAAATTCCTATTTCTCCAAACAGTAATACTTCAAAGTAACATTACTATATTACATGCACTCATGAACAAACCTTCAGCAAAAGTATTGAAATTTTAAGAAAAATAGTAACATTATGTACTTTGGCATTGTGTACCTACACCGTCAGAACCCTATAGCTATTAAAAAGAGGAAAAAAATATTCGAACTATTTTGAATTGTGTCGTTGAAGCCTAAAAATCTATATTATTTATACAAATTAAAGTAACAAGATTTAAAATAATATCGAACGAAATTTTTGACATTTTGTATCGACTATATTTGAGGTATTTAAATAAAAAGTTACTTACTCCAGTACTATAAATTCAAAATTTTCTTCTTCTTCTCCTTCGCCTTCTCTCCCAACTATTTGGGGTCGGCCACCCTGGTCCTACACTTCCACTTAACTTTATCTCCCGCATCTTCTTCACTTACTCCCACCTTCCTCATATCATTCGCCA